>CABEEJ010004230.1:0-12733 GCA_901482245.1 Timema douglasi
CCACATTCAATGCCCTCGCCTGACTCAGGATTACTTTGGAGAACATGGATTCCTATTCGAAATTTGTTTTACCTGCGTCCCTCTATGCGCTCCTTAATATTTGTCCTTATATTTTTATTCATCGTGTATTCTTTGAAAATAAAATAACCTAAGGTGGTGAAACCAGCCCTGGGCTCTCCTCACTCAACTGCGACTGAACTCCCGAATATTCTTTCACACTTGACCATTAAAAAATTTAGTATAAAAGTGATAAAGTTGGGAAGATTTGGACTTAGTCGGGATCGAGGGATGCATCCTAATTTAAAGTAAATATTAAACAGCTTCCACGGTATTATTGTGCTCAAACAGACGGTATTACATTGAAATCTAACACTGACATTGTCGATCTTCAAAACAACATTATAAATGGGGTCTACTTCTTCAGGTTTATTAATCACAAACAGGCTTTCAATAGCATACTCAACATATTTTGGTTAAGAATGGTCTTTTATTTTGAATTTTCCCTTTAAAATAAGATATTATTTTTAATTGAGTTATTTTATTTGCTTTATTTTTTAATATCCATTATAAAAATGTCCAACATGTTAACATATATTGCACATGCAACTGTGATACTTAAGACTTTTTTGAGGCTTGATTACAACCTGAGAATTTATCACAAAGAACCTCTTTAGATGAACCAGTCTAATGTTTTAGTTTTCTGAATTGCACTCGTTAACTATCTCTTGTAGACATATGAAAATACTTGTTCCTTTTTTATTTTAAAACAATATCTTAGCTAATATTGAATTAAATAAGCATTATTATCACTAGATAGCGTTACTGATTTAGCAATTATTGCCAACTTAGTGATATTTTCTAAAAAAAAATTATAAAGCTACTGAGACCTATACTTATTCCCAAAATAAATGTATTTACAATAGCAGGGCTGAATACGTGGGTAAGGGGGTCAACTGGTGTGCAAGCCCCGGCTACTGCCGTAAGGGGGGGAGTAGCTAAATGGGCTGTGTAATAAAAGAATCATCGGGACTAAAAAAAGGATTTTAGATATTTTGTTTGATAGAAAATAATTGATAAGTAAGAAAATACTTCAGAAAAGGAGAACAAACGCCTTTTCTTTTCTCTGAAAAATGTAAGTTAAATAAGGATAGGTATTCTGAAAGTTGAAAAATGACATCTAGACACGGTAATCGAACCCATAATCTATGGCTTAGTACACCAATGCTCTTATCACTGAGCTATCTAGGAATCGTTCCGTGCTCAAGGTAGTTCTTAACTTATATTTTAAGGCATATTGTATGATGGACGTGTAGAAATCTTCTGCTAAAAATGTGTGATTTTATTAAGATAACGAGCTATCAGATAGCGCCACCCCCTTCGAATCGGTAGTTGGCTTATTGATGCCAATTGTACAATTATTATAATTATAAAGGATTGCCTATACAGGAACATCTTTCAAACCTAAGAATAGCTAACATTGAACATAAAGTGGCATCATAAATATTGCATGATGAGATCATTAAGATTTTTCAGTCAAGAAATATTTAAAAGTTCTAGACTAGAAGTACTCTTGCAATCGCATTTTTACATTTTAGTATCACTATTTTGTATCATATTTGTGTACACGCCATAAATAATATCTTCGTATATAAAATCATTTGGTTTTTATTTTTCCAACCACCCATAAAAACCAATCAAAACAATTAATAATGGGAGCCCAGATCCAAGAGCATACAATTTGTAATGTACAAGTCAACATTTTGGTAAACAGCCACTTAGCCAAAGGGGTCTGTGCGGCCTAGAGGATTTTCCTCAGCAAAGAAAATGTATAGCTTCGGAACTGACATCATCAAAGTTTAGATGGGTATCAAATTCACAATTTGATGCCAATTCGCATATTAAAGCCAGTTACTCATTTACGTTCTTTTCGGGCTCTTTAATAGCAATGCAAATCTGAAATCTAGGAAGAAAAACATACTCAGCTTGTGGAAAAATCTATTAAACTAAAGAACGTGTGCGTCATTTGTCAACTCTGTAGGCTTATTAGGTACACTTAAGTTACTCATTAGTTTAAAATAATCTTTGTCCAATGCATTGAAAAGCAGGCGCAGGCCTTGTTTTCATTTAAAGACAATTAAATTTGATAAAATTCTTCGAATTCCAAGATATTATTTTGATTTTCACTCAAAGTGAAAGTAAAACATATTCGAGATTAATTAACAATTTTTTTCAATAATAAGGATGGTTTTCTTGTAAAGTGACCGTGGTCAATTTTGGCACAATTCTACGGGTGATCTCAATAGGCCAATTAATTATTTATGTAAAATTATTACTGGAAAAGATGTGCTTCTCTGGAATACTAAGCTAAGTTTCAGTTCTTCTTATGGAGTACACTAGCAAAACCAAAATAGCCTATCTTCTCTTTATAATGAGATATTTTTTATTTTAATAAAGAAATAAAATTAATTTACTCTTTTTATTTTTCTCAATTTGAAAAACTATCAGATTATTTGATTTTCCTATAAGATTTTGTAAACCAAAATGTTTGAGTATGATCATGCATTATACTAACAGTACAATTATTTAAAAACTAGGCTACATTTTTCTAGACACCTACAAAATTTAACATAAAAACTTCTGAATCGTTTGAAACAGTACTGACATGTGATGTGAATATTTTATTTCAAGTACGCAACATGAATAATATATGGTGCTACATTTGATTTATTAGAAATAAGGCGACAACCACGTTTAACTAAAAACAATATTCAGTAAACAATAAAATGTTTGATCTGCAGAGAGATTTACTTATCCTGACATACAGTAATCCAAGAGGGAACATCTTATTGGTTTGTGGAAATATCTATTATTATTATTATTATTATTATTATTATTATTATTTTTATTATTAGCACCGCGACTTACTAACATATTGATAGAAGGAAAGAATAAATATTCTGTTAGTTTAAGGAGGAGGTAGAGTACATGTTACATTGGAAGTCTCACTCAAAAAGGATTATACCTGTCAACAAATAGGACACATATTAATAATAATAATAATAATAATAATAATAATAATAATAATACATATTGATAGTAAATTATGGAATATCAGTTGCTGGTTTGATTATTTTAACATTCACACAATAACTAATTATTCTACAATACATGTAATCATCCATTCATCGTTACTCATGCATATGTTGAGGATAAAAACATATGTTTGATTGTTAAAAAGTATTTAACGAAACATTAAAAACTGCCATCTGTTAGAAAAATTATGAAAAAATGAGTGCCATGAATATAATATTTTTTACCAATAGCCCTTGTTAAATATTGAAATTTTATATAATTTCAAAAGCAGAATAGTTTGCATCTAAGGTCTTTTAAATTTATCTTGTATTGCCTCAATAAACCACCACAACCTCTCTCATCTCCACACTTTCTTGTCACGTCATTTGAATGTTTTACAAGTAATTTAATGTTTTCTAAGCTCTTGTAGGAGGGAGAGCCCCACAGAAAAAGACACACCAAAAAAACCAAGACTTCATTCACCTCAGTAGTAAGGGGGCTGCTTTATCCCATTTCTGGCAATCAGTCAAGAGTTGTGAATCTAACCTATGAGTGTATGGTGGTAGTGACGTTTCAATGACGTATGTCAGGTATAAGCCCGCTCTGAGCCAGCAACTGTAATTATGACGTATGAGGGTATGGTGATATTTGTATGGTAGGCCGTATATGTGACGGAACCAGCATCTGACGTATGAGTGTATGGTGGTAGTGACGTTTCAATGAAGTATGTAAGGTATAAACTCGCTCTGAGCCAGAAACTTTAAATATGACGTATGAGGGTATGATGTAATTAAAATATTGGTATGGTAGTCCGTATCTGTGACGGGAAGGTAAGATACATTCTTTTATTTACGTAATATGTAATATAAGATATCTTTTTAAATACAATAATCAATAAATATGATTTGTAGAAAATCATCCTCTGACTGTAATCAATTTAAATGTTTAGTTTAGTGATATTTATATATAAAATAATTGAAATAAATAGACTAGATTTTTAATCATGTTTATCAGCTATGAAAATTTTATTTTGAGAATACATTCTTAAAAAAATTAACAGCATGCATGATTAAAATTTATTTTAATTTCTTCAAGATATGTTTTTAATTACAATAATTAATAAATATGATTTGTAGAAAATCCACCTCTGTTTAAATGTTTAGTTTAATGATATTTATATATCAAATTAAAATAATTGAAATAAATAAACTAGATTTGCAAACATGTTTATAAGCTATGAAAACTTTATTTTGAAAACACATTCTTATAAAAAATAATAAATACATAGAGGATGGCTTTATTAGACAACATACAAGATTAAAATTTATTTTAATTTCTAATTTCACAGATATGTTATACTGATACATAAAACTAGTCGCAAATTATAATCAAAGAATATCCACTATTTAAGATATTTGAATTTCTAATTTCATAAATCTGTTATAGTGATACATAAAAACATTATGAAGTATACACATTAATAAAACTTTTATATCATAATCAGTTGTGAATTTAACTATACCGGATAATTAAATTTCATCCAACCTAATCTTAATAGAATTATCCACCCCCAAGCCCTCATAAATCAATGCAAATTTTGAAGGATATTTATTGACCATATCGATTTGTTCATTTGTATATATCCGCGAAAACTTTTTCAGAAGAAAGAAACATACGGGGCTATTATTAAAATCGTCTTCACGTAAATCCCTCTTCCAAATTCAGTGTCCTGCTATACATTTTAAATGTTGTGTTTTCCACCAAATTTCTGAGTGAAATATATGTTGTCTCCAACTTGGTGGTATTGAATTCTTTTATAAACGTATCCATATCCTGAAAAAACCTTTATTTACGTAATATGGTTTTTTAAATACAATAATTAATAAATATGATTTGTAGAAAATCCACCTCCTACTGTAATCAGTTTAAATGTTTAGTATAATGATATTTATATATCAAATAAAAATAATTGAAATAGATAGACTTGATTTGCAAACATGTTCATCAGCTATGAAAACTTTATTTTGAGAATAACTACATAGAGGATGGCTTTATTAAACAACATACATACATGATTAAAATTTATTTTAATTTCTAATTTTATAGATATGTTATACTGATACTTAAAATTAGTTACATATTATAATCAAAGAATACATACTATTTAAGATGTTTTAATTTCTAATTTAATAAATATGCTATAGTAATAAGTAAAACAATTATGAAGGATAGACATTAATAAAACTTTTATTAGTCACATATCATAATTAAAGAATATATACTATTTAAAATGAATTTCAACTAATCAGTTGTGAATTTAACTCGACCGGATAATTAAATTTCAGCCAATCTAATCTTAATAGACTTATCTACCCCCATCCCCTCATAAATTAATGTAAATTTTGAGGATATTTATTGATCATATCAATCGTTTCTTTTGTACATATCTGTGAAAATTTTTTCAGAAGAAAAAAACATACGGGGCTATCGTTTAAAATAGCCTTCACGTAAATTCTTATTCCTAACTTGGTGTCTTGTTCGTCAAAAGATATAATTTTTAATGTTGTGTTTTCCACCAAATTTCTGAGTGAAATATATGTGGTCTCCGACTTGGCTGCATTAAATTCTTTAATAAACGTATTCATATCTTAAAAAAAGAGAGTACAAAAATAGGTTTTAAAAATATATATTATAAAATTTCAAATATGTAAAAAATATTTTTTTTAAAAACGTTAAATTACCTCGATTGTCCGTGTGATGGTAACCTGGGATGACCCTGAAGACTTTTAGTTCACTTAGTTAGTCGGTTGCTCTTTCGTGGGTGAGTCTGTGACGACTTGATCGAAATCTAGGGATGCGTCTTTCCAGTTCCGTAGCCACTTTTTATGTGTCCAGAACCAATCACAAATAACTTTACACGAGCGTTCCTCCCCACAAGCGTATGATTTTTTTTAAAGTGAGCAAACAATCGGAAATACAATAATGTATCGTGCGTTCGACGCAGGACTCTTTTAGAATCTCTAGTACACATGTGTAATTATTAAAACAATCAGTGGTTCCGAGCTCTACGCATCTATCTCCATCAGAGTACTCTTAGAAAGTTGATATATATCACCAATAAGTGATTTAAAATGTTATTTACCGCATTTACAAACACCGCGACCTCCTCTCTTGCTAACTTTATCAAAATAAGAACGGCCCGTAACACTAGTCCTAGCTTGACGTTCAATATGGCGACGCTTGAACGCTTGAAGAGGTTTGTTAAAGCACAAGTCTTTGTCTGATTCCATGCTAGCGATATCTATGCGGTTTTATACGGTCGTATTTAAACGTATTGCCAACATTTGCACGTGAGTTTTGACAAGATAATTTCTAACAAATAAGATCAAGGTGAACAACGTCTACCTTTCTAATCACGTAAACAACAAGAGGTCTCCTCTTTTGGCAAAATAAGTACAATTTTATTATTATTTCTTAGTACAAAGTAGTGTTTAATCTATTATTTAAACTGATATTTAATATTCTCTTTCTCTTTTTAATAGTGTCTAAGGAACAAACATTTACAAATGACGAATCTATCGACATAGCTAGACCCTCTACTTCAGACGTTAACAGACAACGAAATCACATTTTTGACTATGACCTCTGTACAAACACTGACGACTCGTTTACCATAATAAGAGAGACAGGAC
This sequence comes from Timema douglasi, assembly GCA_901482245.1. Classification (NCBI taxonomy): domain Eukaryota; kingdom Metazoa; phylum Arthropoda; class Insecta; order Phasmatodea; family Timematidae; genus Timema; species Timema douglasi. Next base: position 6,765 of record CABEEJ010004230.1, read on the forward strand.
GAACGTATAGTCGGTTCAACACGCTTGGCAGGGATATATTTGTTCGATTCAAGCCTCTGATTGCGAACGTGAGTCCGATGCTGTACCTAACTACGTGTTTCTCTAGTCTATTGGCATTTTTGCTTAGAGCTACGGCACTTTACGATTTAATTGGATTCACGAACACGAAGAATAACCTGGATAAACCGGTCGGGGTTTCGTACCGTAAATGTGACCAAATTGATGTGAACACAATTATAAATACATTGACAAAAGTTATTCAGAGTAACGCCAAATTTGGTATAGCCGATGTATTGATGATTAGAGTGAATCATATCAAAATGATTATGGGCAAAGGTAGGACAGCATTAAAAAGAAGATGCCTTCCAAACGATTATTTGAGTCACCTTAGAACCAGTATAGTGGTTGTTAAATCATTAACGAATTGTTTGGCTCACGCTATAGTAATATCGATAGCAAAAATCACTAATGATATTAATTATAAATCATATATTCAGGGGCGTAAAATTAACAATGCGGTAGATGATCTTCTCGCAAAAACGCGGTTAGATTTATCCGAGGGAGGGGGGTGCGAACATCTCGATAAATTTCAAAGTTATTTCCGTGACCAATATAAAATACGCGTCTACAATACCCTCTCGATGGTCAACGGGTTGTGGTACGAGGGTGTTTCATCTTCGACTAGGTACATTAACCTATTGTACGATGACGTCACTCATCACTTCAACGTAATAATCAATATGGCGGCCGCTTTTTCGGTTAAATACTTTTGTGACGGATGTAATACCGGCTTTAAAAGAGGTGCAAGACATTCATGTAAGAGTACTTGACCCCAATATATGTCCATACCTCCGTGTCTGTATACAAGCGAAAAAGTGTATTGTAGTGATTGTAACAGATTATTTATGTCTAGCACTTGTTTCACTAGCCATAAATCGTATAAAATTGACGGTAAGAAAACCGTTTGGATTTAAGACAGGTGTGTTTTACCTGTGATAAAACAAAGGGTAGTAATCACGAATGTTTTAAATCCTACTGCGCGACGTGCAAACAGAATAAAGAAAACCCTCATCGATGTTACATGCAGACGTTGAGTAGAAAGGAGCTCAATGATAATAATCTAAAGGTATTTTATGATTTCGAGGCTAGACAAGATCGCGCTATAACCAACGATTGTTTTGTGCACGAACCGAATTTTCTTCACGTACAACACTATTGTGTAAAATGTGAAACACTACCCCTATCTGTTTAATACAGAAGAGAATTTAAATTATATCGGTGAGATGCCCGGTCCCGAAATGTTTGGTGCGGATTATATTAAACCGGATAAGCGAAATGACTTTATGGTGTGGCACGCTGAGAAACTGTGGCAGGGGTATGTATTTAATAATAAGTCAGAGCTGGAGGCCTATTGTGTGGATGACGTAAATGTATTACGCAAGGGTTGCCGTACATTTTGTCATTTATTTATAAATTTAGGTTAGAAGGGCGTGTTTAGGGAATCGATCACCATCTCGTCTGCGTGCAACCGTTTATTTAGAAAACTGTTTTAGCCCCCGATATGATAACCATCCTGCCCTAGGGGGGATACAGGTGCGGTGACTGACAGTCTGTGAAAGCCATAAAATGGTTAGTCTATCTGGAGAAAACCCGCCCTGATATTCACATACAGCACGCCTTCAATGGGCGTGAGATAGAAACCTTGGGCAGGAAGGTGGACGGCTACTGCGAGACGACGAGGTAGATTTTTGAGTTCGACGGTTGTTTCTTCCACGTGTGTACATGTCTTTCAAACCGTGACGTGACTATAACAAGGACTAAAGAGACTCTCACCGAACGATACGAGTGCACTCTGTTGAGAGATCGAACGTTTAGAGTTAAAGGGTACATTGTGACAACTATGAAAGTGTATGACTTTGACAAAATACTGATTGAAGACACCGAGTTAGACATTGAGCTAAACAATCACCCTATGATTCAAACTGCTCCTCTCAATCCACATGACGCACTGTACGGTGGACGGTGTGAATCTATGACATTACACTACAAGACTAACCCCGATGAGAAAATAGACTATTTTGATGTCTGCAGTTTATATCCTTGGGTATGCAAATATTTTAAATTTCCTGTAGGTCATCCTATAAATATTTTTTTCGCCGAAGACTGCCCTGCTGACGTTGTAGACCAGGAGGGTCCAAATTAAATGCACTGTTTTACCTTCTAGAAATTTGTATCACCCCGTACTGCCTTACAAGACACCATCAAAATTAATCTTTTGTTTATGCTACTCTTGTGCAAACGAGATTAACCAAGGGGATTGCTCACACACTGACTCTGACAGGACTATTACAGGCACATGGATAGTGGACGAGGTTCGACTAGCGCTAGAAATGGGCTACAAGATGGTTAGAGTACACGAATTTTGGGAATATAAAATTACCCAGTTTGATCCTCAGACCAAAGAAGGGGGACTGTTTGTAGAGTATATTGACAAGTTCCTCAAGATCAAACAGGAGTCGTCTGGATACCCTGGATGGGTAAAAACAGACGCGGACAAAGACAATTACGTTAGCGAGTATTACAAAACAGAGGGAATAGTGCTGGATAAAAACGAAATTGTTAAAAATCCAGGAAAGCGCGCACTCGACAAATTGTGTTTAAACTCTTTCTGGGGACGATTTGCATTGAACGAGAATAAGACGCCGACTACCATAGTGAACAACCCAAAAGACTTTTTCTCCCATTCACAAGTTTTAATTAATACACGTCTTGTCAGGTGAAGGACTGGGACCGAGGATTGAAGCCCGACCCTCATCACAAAAGTCCAAAACCTTGCCCCTAGACCACCAGGTCACCCAGATATTAATAAATCCGGCCGTATCTTTAACGGAAATTCAAACTTTAACCGTATGTATGCAAGATCCTCCCTTAGCAGTCATCCTTATGAATAGAAATAAATGCATCGCAATCGCTTAAGAGGTTCCAGGTATTTTTGGCTATAGGCAGACATTATTAAAACCGTAAAGAACTACAATATTTTTTTACTTAAAAATATTGACATTCCAAACCTTAAAAAATCATAGATATTATTTAAAGTGTTTTTATGCTCGTAAACCAAAATATAAAATTTTTCTTCATGCTTTTCAATTATTTAAACCTCCTAGCGCTAATATTGTATTAGTACTTAGATACGATATGGTCTGTTTTAATGTTTGAAGTTCCAAAATTGATTTAGTAAGAAAAAGGTTAAAAAAAGAACACAGTTAACATAATACATTAAATTTATTAAAAAGTTATAATCAAAGTAAATCTTAATAAACCACAATATTTCTCAATCAAAGTATCTATCAAAACTTTTTACTAATAGTTATATTGTAACTGGTATGGTAACATTGATTAAAATATGGAATCGAATTATGGTCTTACAAAGTAATACACAGTCATAACAGCTTTGAAGAAACAAATAAATTCACTTTTATAACTAAAATATTTCCAATGGATAAAATCTCATCAAATATATTTTTATATAGCCCGTAAATAATTTTATATAAAATATTTTAAATTAGGGTTGGGACCCCTAAATTATATAAGTTTTTTAAGTCAGCTTATTAAAATAATTAAAAATATTTTAGAGTGAATCTGTTACTTGCTTTAGATGTGTGGAGTATAATAATTAATCATTAATAAATGTATAATTAGTTATACACACACTCGCCTCGGTGGCATAGTTGGCTAACGCGCTTGTCGTGTTGAGCTCGACTGCTGAGGATGGGGAGATCGAGGTTCGAATCTCGGTCGGGTGAACTGGGAGTGGTTATTCCTAAATGGTTTTCCACTTTCCCTCCACTCAAATGAGGGTTCACTTCCTCTAATTCAACCTTCCCAATTCCTAATCCATTGGAGTAATTAGTACTTAAAGCGTATATCCCGAACGGGTAGTAAGACGTGGTGCTAAAAAATATTATTATTATTATTAATTAATATAGTTATACACAGTAAGGAAGATTTTGAAAAGGGGAATACTTGCTTTATGTTACCATGTAAATACCATCTGAAACACATTGTGCTGCTCTGATGCCATGGAACTGCTGTGCTTGCTAAACTCCCTCGTTCTTAACAGTCCATGAACCTGTTAGTTTACACTGTAATTTTGAAAGCATTGCTGAACCAAAACCCACTGATTGAAACTTTTGAACTTCAAAATATGGTTTATTTCTTTTCTCGGTGAGATACCTTCAAGTTAACCTCTTTCTTTTTACCGTTTGGTTCCTTACGCCTTGAAAGCGAATTGTCACAAGAGTATGTGTCAGTGACGGACTAGCTTCTCGCTACCTGCTCGGCGCAGCTCTAGCGGCAGGTTCAGTAAATATCCTGCAGTGCTGTGCCAGACAGCTGCGCGGGAGTAAGAAGGGCCGGGGAGGGATAGTCACATCACCGTCACAAATAAATGTGGGTAGCAGTGCCAAATTTTAATAGCTAAAAACATGGCACTACGTATGTTAATGAAAGCAAATATAATTAATCAACTAAGTATGTAACTAATAATTATTGATTTTATCATAATCAGAACAATAAAGTAAAATTAATTTAGTAAATCAAACAATTTGGGCATCGCTAAAAGACACAACCCCTCCCCCATCACTCCTTCAGCCAAGAAATAATTTAAGGACTTAAAACCTTCTTTAACTTAGGCCTTGGGTGTAGCTAGGCAAACAATTTTGCAGTCATGTGTTGAGGTATAGCATACCTCGTGGGCTTAGTGAATATGTTGCTACCTTTCAATTTCGACAGAGTGTACATTATTATATACATACGAGCCTGATTGATTTTATGCAATTATGCATTCTTTATTAATTGTTTAAAACAATAAATCCACTTCAACTTGTTTTCCACACACATCTCTAGGTAATCATTAAAATGCACGAACAACAGAAGAACTTACATTGACACATCCAGTAATTCAAGAATTAATATCTTAATTGTTTTTTGGAAATATATTTTTTTTACTTACCATACCTATTGATAGTAAGTTACGAAAGATCAGTTATTTGTTTGCTGGTTTTTAACAACTAGGTACACAGTAATAAAATATTCACCAATACATATAAATAGCTTCACAAAGATTAATATATCATGCATTCAACGTTACCTCAACATATGTTGAAAGTAAAAGTATATAAAGGAAAGCCGTCCAAGAGTACGCACCTAATACATTTTAAGCCATAAACACTATATTATTTTTAAAATTTAATCAATAAAACATACATGGCTATAACTATTGTTCTTCATTGCTTTATATTACATCTCGAAACTTCAAAATAATCTTATATTAACAGATAAAATAATGTTTTTATTGAGATACTAGCAATCCCACACATCGTTGCCCGTGACTCACTCTGGTATTGTGTTAGAAATAGCCTAATTTAAAAGCTAGTAAAAAATCCTGCTTTGAGGTGGATTCGGACCCCCTCACGTCCACCTATGATAAAAAAAAATCAGATCTCTACGTGCCGTAGATTTGGATGGACATCGCACACAAACAAACAAACACACAGACAAACACTTCCTTTACTACAATAATATTATAAAGAGGAAATATTTTTTTTTTTGTGATGAAGAATAAATTAAATTTTCAAAATAAAATATATCCTATGTTACTCGCTGATAATGTAGCTTTATATTGGTGAAATAATTTTTAAAATCGCTCCGGTAGTTTTTGAGTTTATCCATTACAAACAAAAAAACAAATCTTTCCTCTTTATAATATTAGTATGGATGTAAATGGTAAATGAGTACTCTTATACGCCCTGTAATCTAAGAGTACGCATCATATATTCCAAGAGTACTCGATATCATCTAGGAGTACACACTTAACAGTTATCACACACGAATGGTATAGTTTCATTATATCCCAAAATGATTCATGCTACCATTCAGAACAGCTGCCACGTTGCACCCAGTCTTCTTTG
>CABEEJ010004230.1:12749-67599 GCA_901482245.1 Timema douglasi
CCCCCCCAATGTTTCTTTATTTGGTTTGACAGATTTTGGTAAGGATGCTTTCTTTGATGTAGATGGCTTCGAAAAATCAAGTTTATTTGCAGAATTTACCATTTCTCTCTTACCTTTTTGGATTTTACCTCGCTTCTTTCTCAAATTCATCCTTTTCTTTTTATAGCAGATTACTTTTAAATGGTGTTGCTGACAAAACCACGACTTTTGTTGTGCCTTGTATCTTTTCTTTTCGTTTGGGTTTTTAGAAAGTGAATGAATTTACTCTATACCCCGCAATGCCCTTTGGTCGGGAGCAGAGTTACTGTCATTTTCTTGATAACGGATATGTTCGGCAGATAGCACAGTATTTGAAGAATTTCCCGATATGTCTTCATTCCGTTCTACAATATTTGTAGATGGTTGCACAGTGCTAAAAGCTGGCTCTACAGCATTCTCAGTAAAATTAGCAGTTTCATTTGCTTCAAATCGGTAGGTTACCTTTGCTGGAGCGAAGTCTTCATCTGAAGAAAAAAAATCCAGGTTGTACGGGAAAATACTTTTCGAAAAGAAAGCACGTTCAGCCTTTTTTAATTTGACAATTCTTGGGTAAGCTACACGACATAAAGCTCCTACTTGCATGTGTGTGACTACTTGACCTGGATGTGTAACTACCATTTGTCAACATCTTTCTTGTGCGTAGGCTACTTTGGGAGGTCCAAATAAACATTTATCAAAAGGTTGAATCTTGTGGCTTGAGTGTGGTGGTAGTGAAAGCAGCGTAATGTTATTCTCCCTGCAAAATATAATATGTATTAATATGTATATTAAAAAAAATGTATTTAGAGAGAATTAAGAACTACGACCCGTTAGAGAAATATAGAACACATAACTGAAATGAAAATAACATTCTTAATGAGCCAATACTTACCGGAAGTACTCGTTAATTATTAAAATTTTATATTATCATCATTTCAATTGCAAAATATTTCGCAGCAAGGAGCGGAATCTCTAATTTATCCATTCACCTCATCACCGGAAAACTAGCCCATAACATGTTGACGACTCAAACCATGTGCCCACCAATAAGGGATTGATAAAGATGGCTTCATTTCTTTACAACGGTTGATTTGGTATGAAAACTGACTTAGTATTTAAGATTATTTTCCCAGCAAATACAGTTTAGCCTAATATTTATTTTTCATACTTAATATTTACGGTATTAAAAGAAAGTATCAAACTAAACATATTAAATCTATAGTCAATTTTAAACACAATACAGTATTTAAATATTATTTATCACAATCAGTAATGGCGGAATAAGAAGGAATATTAAAGATGTTGGAAGAACTGGGGGAAATGTGAAAATGTGGTTAATATTCATAGTAGTGAATCAATAAGATTTTCTATATAACATACGTATACAATTATAGAATATGTTCATTTAATTCTAATTTGTTCATTATATATACTTTGTTGTATTAAAATTAATATATTATGTATACACGTTTTGAATGACTTGCAAAATAATTTTATTGTAGTAATTACAATAAATATAAAGTAAATGCTTAATTTTCGATGACATAAGATATAATTGTCATGGTTTATTGATAACAATTGGTTTGTAAGTAGCGGTATTTCATATATATAAAATAAAAATAAAACCACAGACATAATTTTATTTGATATACATTTATTAACAAGTGCTTAATTGTTATCTGTTGATGCTTTTCTTGACTAATTTCTAAAATTTTCTTTTAAATGTGAATATATTTAAACCTTGACCTTCCAGTCATCAGTAAACAAGACTATGTGAACTTGATATCTAGTCCACGTGACCACCAGGATGGGTAAGAACACAACCATGAGCTCAGCTTCAGTGATCGAATGGTCTAAGGTTTCACTCTCACAAAAGGTCGAATTGACGATAAGAGGAAATTGGGAGTTTGAATCCCAGTTAGGCGTTCTGAGGGTGTTGTTTTTTACAAGTGACCTTCCACTCACCCTCCATGCAAATAAGGGTGCACTTACGCTCGAGTATAACTTCCTCAAACTTAACCCATACGATTTATTTATAGTTAAAATACGGATAAACCGACCGGGTAGTGAGACACAGTGACAAAAACTTGATGAAAATGTTACACTACTTAAAACAATATAATGTAAATATAGAATATGTAAATATTATCGGTGGTCACATTGTTTACTGCGTCACTCTCAAGTTGGACTGGAGTACCAGTTAGGGGAATATTGGAGCTTGAATCCGGTTGGGTGTATAGAAATGGACGAGGATTTTTTTCCTAAATTATTATCACTCTTCCTCCACTTTAATGCGGGTACATTTCTTGTTAAAATCCACTATCCTTATTATACTTCTATTAACATAATTAGTGAATGCATGCATACAGCCCAAACAACTACTAAGACGCGATGATAAACCACAGGCGTAATGAAAAAGAACTTATTTAAATGTATCTTAAAACTCTATAATAGTTTTATTTGGGTGATCAACCAGTCCATTAGAAAATGATTTTGAAATTTACAAAAATGAAATAGTATGATTCACCAGCTCGCAAGTAGCTCTTGTCTCAATAATTATGCTCAATATAGTTAATAAACATTAAATAACTTTATCAAACGCCAATCTTATTTTAAAATTGTATCAATATTTTAAAAATATTTTTGCATATTAATTTCTCTAGAACTACCATGCTTCAATAAACATGTAACAATGCTAATCTTTTTAACGAGTCCTCAATAATATTTATCATTTCATAAGCATGTCTTAGCCTCCTTAGGTGAGATTGTATTAACAGTATAGAGCCAACCGAAACATCACATTCACAGTGTATGTTTCTCACCGCGTCTTACTATCTGTTTCAGTTATACGCCTATGTTATAATTACGCTAATGGGTTAGGGATGGGGTAGGTGTAACGTATGGGAAGTGCACCCGCATCTGCGTGGGCTATACGCCTATGTACTAAATACAGTAATGGGTTAGGGATGTGGTAGTTGTAATGTATATTAAGGGCACCCGCATTTTCTTGGAGAAAGGTTATTTTTTTTTAGGAACAACCATTTTCAGGGGTGACCCCCTACTGGAATCGAAACTCGATCTCCCAGTCCTCGGCAGTTTAGTATAACACGAGACCATAGAGGCTGGTAACATATTTTTAAAATGGCAATAGTGATTTGGTTCCAAATGGGTATTTTGGGAGTGTTTTACAAGTTAAATAAAACTGTATATTTGTTTTCTGAATAAAAAGTCATTTATGGATATTTAACTTATAACTTATTTATCAAAAACTTGAAATATTTTTAAATGGTTTTAGCGATTTGGTTTCAAATTGATATCTTGGGAGTGCAATACATGACAAATACCACTGTATACTTGTTATTTTCAATAAAATGTCGTTCAAAACTTGACATAAAATAATGGTTTTAACGATTGGGTTCCAAAGGGGACTCCTCCTTTCTTACTTACTAAGATGGAACAGTTTCTCCCTATGGATTCTTTGTTGTAACACTCCTCACTTGTAGGTCATGGATAAAGGAAAGCGTGGTATTATTACTCACGAGTTTGGTTAAAAGATTAAGAAAATTTGGTCGGATGTCTATAATAATAAAAGGAAAAGTTTGTCTGTGTTTGTTTGTGTGCGTTGCCCAACCAAATCTACGGCACGCAGAGATCTGAAAATTTTAACGTAGGTGAACGGTAGGGGTGTCCTAATGCACCTCTAAACCGTATCTTTAAATTTTTATTTAGCTATTTAATTAGACTATTTTTAACAAATGTTTGAAGAAATATTGTTAATCTGGTTTATAATTATGTTTCAGAGATAGCCGTGATAAAAATATGCCACGTACACTTCTTAAATAAAAATTGTACGAAATCGACCATGATTCTAGACAATCTTTTGTAGAGCGTGGGGCTAATATAATTCTAATACCAAGTGGGTCACTGGCAATGCCGTGCGTGATTGCTAGTAGTTAGATAAATAGAGGGCAATCAATAATTTTATACAAGTAAAATATAAAATAAAATATTGAAACTCAGCAGATTAATAAAAAATACAGAGTATATGTAGCTATACGTTTTTTAGTTGTATATAACATTGTTTCAAAGTCTAATGTTTGTAAGAATGTAATCATGGAAATTAATTAATAAAAAAGGATTACTCAGTGAAAATAAATAGTTTTATATGTTTGAAAAGAGTTGATTTCAGAACATTTTCCAGAACCCTTTATTGTCTTAAAATACCATATACAAATATTATTTAGATCATTAATTATAATGTTCATACATTTCGATATCGTTTAACATTCTTAAATGTTCGAACTTATAATCAATATTTCAAATACCGTATAAGAATATAGCTAAGATAAATTTTGCTTTGACCTACTACACATTATACATAATTCACCCCTTATAACTGTGTTACTCATTGTTGTAAAATCTCCTATGAATAACAAAAAACATGTTTGCTATCACTTAAGCATACATTTATACACATTTATAAAATAACTCATAGCACTATGCCTTAGTTGAAAAAATAAAATTGTTGATGTTTGAATTCAAATGAAATGTAAAAAAAATTTAAAATATAACGATTCAAATTATTTTAAGTTAAATCGTGATAAAATTGTTCCAAATCAAATAAAGATAAAAAAATAGAAAAAAAAATATATTTAAACTAAAAAAGAATCTACTTAATCAAAATAAACTAAATCCATAAGAGTTCAAAATATTATAATAAAAATAACTGTACACTCATTATATATAATTTAGTTTGATTAAACACTATTAAATTAGATAAAGCTTAATCACGTCAAATTTATCTCAAGTTAGTTAATAACATTTAAAAACATTCAAAGTGTGGAGTACCTGATTTCCCCAAGTTATTTATAGTTCCAATCAACTTTCAAAATATATTATCATTACAACAATATAATCATAACTCTGAAAACATTGGTTATGGTTATATTGAAATTTTAGTCTCAATTCCCACTTCAACATGCCCTTTTTCCTAAAACTATACATCATCCTTTTCAAAAGTGTGATTATTCTTTTTTTCAAAATTATTTTCTTCCCCACTATTGTTTATCTTCACTAACTCTGAATAAGCTTTTATTTCAACATAAATGATTACATCTATAGCTTATATTTTGAAATAACATTTTCATCTAAAACTATTATTTTGGTCAACTTCTTTTTATATAACTTACTTAAGATTTTCTACAAGCCTCCCTACTTCTTCAATTTTAATACACAACTCTTTTTTTACTTTATTCAATTTTACTATTAGTTGCTTCTCTTTTACTACTAGCTGCTTCTTTTTATTAACTAAGCCGGTCCATTCCCAGTTGGTTGTTAGGCCTATGGTCAAATCCTTAACTTTCTAGACCACTCTATGTTTCCTAGAGTCCTAACTCGAACAATATGCAATGATCTATTATTAAGTTTGGATATCCTGAAATTATACTAAATTCAACTAGTACAATGATACACCTGAAATGAAAAAGAAAATACAATCTACTACCAAATCAATGCAAAAAGATAATCAAAATTTTATCTTTGGTTTTTTTCCTGTTGCTGCATGTTATTAGTCTTCACCTAAGCCTACTCGTTATGTCTGACTGGTTGAAATTGGTTAGAGACACCTTGTCCCCGCTAACAGATTGGAGACACCATGTTGTCAACAAGTTGGTAATGATTATTTATAAAAGATTTGCGGGCTGTGCCACTAAAATATTTGTCAGTTAATTGGTATGTAAGTGTTCTTCTCTTCTCATGGATTCCTTAAAATAGGTTTCTTTTCACGATTTAAACACACACATTCTTTTCTTCTCGAGACGAATCTTTTATTAAATGGCAGAGCACTTAACTTTCAATTCTCGTCGAGGCTCTATTACCACAGGTTTTAAGAGCCCGACACTCACTAACAAAGTAAAGCGGTACGAAATATCCTTTTTGTAAACAGTGCTCTGCACAATGATTAGGAGATTGAAGCACAATGAAATGGTTTAGCTATATAAGGCTTAAAAATAGATGTTTTTTTTACAAATATTAGATCACACTTTCCTTAAGGTGTAATGAGGTGGAATGGATAGAACAAGCTCAAGACATGGATAGGGTGTAATGAGGGGGAATGGATATAACTGGGTCAAGAGAGTGATAGGGCGTTATAAGGCAGACTGGATAGAACCAGCTTAAGATAAGGTTAGGATGTAGTCAGGTGGATAGGATAGAACCATTTTTAGATAGGGATAGGGCGTTATGATGTGAACTGGAAAGAATAAGCTCAAAATAAGAATAGAATGTAATGAGGTGGACCTGATATAACTAGATTAAGATAAGGCATGGTTACAATTAAGTGGATTGGATAGTGGGATGTAGATTTTATAATATAAATTTATTCGAAAGTTATCACAATGCGTAGACTGATATTATGTGTATAAATTGATTCCAATGATTAAAAGTTTGCTTGAAGTCACTGAAGTTAGTAGATTTTTTATATGCATATTAATAATATTTTCTCATGAATCATCATAATAAATATATATTTAAAAAATCAATATTGTTTTAAATTACAAAAAAGACTAGATGCAAGATATATCACGCTCATGTCACATATTCTTTTAAAAGCATACTCTATTTAATGGAGCTAACAAATTAGAATATATATTATGGCTTTTTATTTGCTTTTATATTAATGTATGTAAACCACACATTAAATATATTAAAATTAAAGTAGTAAGACATAAATATTTTTATAATAGATTTTATAATGCGGATGTATTATCAACATGCTACATAAGGAATATATAATAATATATATAAAGACCTCTATTGCGTGTTAAAAGTTGAAACGTAATTAATTATTAAATAAGTCAAAGGTGCATAATCCCAGAAAACTATATTCCCTTAGTTGATTTACAGGAGGTTGGTGTGGCTTATATAAATATTTTATCGGGAAGAATTTAGGTTATGTTTCTTCGGAGTGTTTAAAAATTAAAAATTTCTAGTAAAATCAAGTGAAAAATGGTTGAAAGTGTACTTATATAGAAAAAAAAAAGAGTTCATATGTATGTTTATAATTTGTGAAAAAGTAACATACATAATACTTGTGATCGTAATAGCTATAATACAAAACTAATTTATAATTAACACCGGAATTAAACTTAATTTGTCAGCTAGTTATGTCAGTTAAAGTGAAAATCATACAGAAATACTTCACTGGATCTTTGAATTAATTTAAAGATGTGTGTATCCCGTACTCTAAAAAGGACGATTTAAAAAAAATAATCTTAGGTTTTTATTTGAATATCTCAATAAAATCAAATATGTTGGTACCAAATATATATATATAAAGCTAGTAAAAGAAAATGCTTTTGAAATAAAACATAATGTTAGCAAGTTCTGCTACCCTAATTACATTAATATATTTAAATAATATTGCCCTAGATCAACGTATGAATAACTTATTATAATATAGGGTATTTATAATTTTTTTAACAAAATTTGAAAACAGAGATAATAATTATTATCCAGTAATTAACAATGTAATGGCTTGTGATTTAACCATATTTATGTATAGACTTAGAGTTTCGAATGATCAAACATATTCTAATAAATTAATACTAACTCATCAAGTCACTGAATTAAATCTAACCGTTTAATTAGATGGCCCATCGTTTGGGAAACCCACCTCCTCCAACGGGTCAAAACACTTTTCCCGGTGACGTAATCATTGCGGGTTATGTCGCAACACTACCCCCTGGGATTTTCCTGGTGACTCATAACTGGTGCCAGTATATTTCCATCTGACCTGAATTTCCTCTCTGGTTATTTAATATTACTTATGCATTTTTGTAAAAGTTATATATTATTCCATCAAAATATAATCGTGACATTAAATTTTGTTGTTGTTTATTAGTTTTGTGTATATGCTATTTATTATGTCAACAAAATATAGTTTCGAGCAGTAAATGATATTTAAAGTTGTATTTAATATTACTTATAAATGTTTGTAAAAGTTATATATTAATGCATCAAAATATAGTTGGGGACATTAGATGTATTTCTTGTTTGAGTGGCTAATTTATTTTGTGTAAATGTTATTTATTATGTCAACAAAATATAATTGCGCTCATTAAATAATATTTAAAATTGTATTTAATAAAACTTTTGTTTCTAAAATAAATTTACCTTGGTTGCGTAGTTGACTGACGCGCTGGTTTCGTGTATAACAGACGATCGTGGACGGAGGAGTTCGAGGTTCGAATCTCGGTCGGGTAAACTAGGGGTGGTTTCCGCTCTCCCTCTACGCAAATGTTGGCTCACTTCCTCTGAATTAAAACTTCCTAATTATCAATTAATTAGCGTAATTAGTACTTGATTGTTTACACATGTACATGCTGACAGAAGTTATCAAACAAAACAAATGTTGGTAGGGGGTTATGTCGGTCTGCTCGATATCAGTTTCTAGCTTGGTTCATTATAGTGGAAATAAAAAAAACACGTGCTAATAATGATAAATATTATAGCAACTGTGATTTTTGCTATTCATAATAAAACTTTTATATTTTGTATTCGTTAATGAGTGCAGTTCAGAAAATAATTATTTAAAATACTACCAAATCTATAAAGGAATAAGAGCATCTTCAGGTACAACGTGCTAGCTAAATAAATGGTAACGGGTTGGGGGTTAGGGGTTTTAATCCCTGTCATGCGTGTGATGTTTGTTTGTTTGTGTGTGATACATATCCTAATCTGCGTTACGTTGAGATCTGAAATTTTAAAATATGTTTACGTGAGGGGGTCCGAATGCACCCCAAAGCCGAATTTTTAATTAGCTATATAATTAAACTATTTTTAACACATTACCACAGTGGGTTATGGGCAACGCCGTGTGGGATTGCAAGTTATTAATAATTTAAAAGGTAAGTGTGCCTTTATTTGAGTGAATGTAGATAATGAAACCATCAATTCATCCAACATATTTGATCCCCATCACTTGCAAGAAAAAAAAAAGACTAGGTCCTTGGGTAAGAATCTACCGTCACGTTGAATTTTATACATACATCGATGGTTGCATGGTCTAAGGCGTCAATAGACAACTGATGACAAAGTGCTCGACGTTTGAATTTCTCACTACAATCAAATGCAGGTACAAACTCAACCTGGTCAAGAAAAATCTGGTCAACCAGCAAATCCCATTCAATAATGGTGGGGATGCAGGAAGTACGAGCGTTATAACATTTATTAGCTGTGGTAAAGATATTGAGGCTCGAACCCCAGTGTGCACACTGTCTAAATGTCAGGCTCATCTAAACCTGGTGGGAGTGGTTGAAATAAATCCCCCGCTCTGTAAACTGTAGGTATTCCTCCCTTCGGAACTCTTTGTTAATCATCCTTACCGCAGTTTTGCTATAAAGGGTACGTGTCACTCATATAGTTATGGCGAGGGAGGTCATGGGCTCTAACCTTGCTTGGGTGAACTGATATGATTTTCTACTTTCCCTCACTCCACGTAAACTCTGGAACATTACTACCTTACTCTTCCAACCCATGACGGATACCTACGTCCACGCATGTCGACGGACGATACCAAACAACCAATTTTAGTAGAGTTCTGTGGTGGGGGAAAGTGGCCCCTAACTGTGTATACTAAAGCCCCTGATTGTACATAATTAGAGCTGCGTCAATGCTCTCTAGTTGCGACAACACCGGGATAAACACAATACCACATAGGGAGTTGTGACGTTGCAATGATGACACTTGGATAACCCCATTGCCGAGGAGGCGAGGGGGTTGCCAGAGTCAATAACCTAGCTCCCGGTTTCAAAGCCACGATCTATTCCTGTCTTTACGAGCCGCCAATAAGGTGCCAGTCATCAGTGTAAACCTATTACGAAATCTTTCAATGTCACGATCTATTCTTGTCCCGACTTGTCTTGTGGACCCACTCAACTGTCGCCAGGTATGAGACATCAGTATTCAGCCCTGTTATTACTTATAAATTTATGTAGTTGTATATTATTTGGTCAAAATATATTTGCAGATATTAAATAACATTAAAAATAATTTTAATATCTTCATAATTGTATAACATGAATTTTTGTAAAACTTATATATTAATATACCAAAATATAATCGTGAATATTACATTTCTTTGTTGTTTAAGTGGCATTGGGGTTGAAATATATGTTGGGTACACAATCTAAATGTCAAGTTTATTTAGATATGGCAGTGGAGGTCATGGGTTCGATTCTCGCTAGGGTGAACTGGGATGGTTTTCTACTCTCCCTCACTGCACCTAAATGCTGGAACATTTCTACCTTACTTAACCAATCCATGACAGATACCTACATCCGAGCATGTCTACGGACGATACCAAACAACCAATTTTAGTAGACTTTTATGGTTGGGGATAGCGGACCCTAACTGAGGCTTCTGAGGCACCTGATTGTGCATAATCAGATCTGTGTCAATGCTCTCTAGTTGTGAAAAATCCAATTACCATATATGAGGTTGCGATATTTCGATGACGACACCGGGAAAAACCAAGTGGCCTTGGGGGTTCATGACTGTTCAACAATGTCGTTCCCACTCTCTTCCAAAATTTATAACAAGTTTGTGACATCTGACGACCTCTCAAAGAGAGGGATATAACGAAGTGAGGGGGTGGATGCGACGTGAAAGGCAGTCCAACAGAAGGGAGCAGTGTGTAACTTAGTATGTTCTGCACCGTGGCGATGAAAGGAGTCTGGGGAGTGAAGTAAAAGTGAAAGGGATTTTACGGCCGTGATACACTATAAGCTGTTCGGTGGTCACACTCTTAGATAAGTGGCCGGCCAGAGAAGATGGTTACTAACGTTGCCGAAGGAGGAGCGCCTGATGCTTTGGACTGCATACCAATAAATAAACTCCAACGTCCCATCCCAATCCTAACCAGATATAACTAACCAATTAGTACAAATATAAAATCAATGGGCATATATGAATAACCATTGAGCACAAAAAAAAACCAATGCGTGGCCATAAAAAACAAATAAAGCAAGAAAATACAAGTACCAACTTGTTTGGAACAAGAACCAAATTGTCTGGAACACTGGAAAGAGGGTCACGCGGGGAGGGGGTCAGGAGAATGGGCAGCGGAGGGGGAAAACCAACAGCCAAACAGTGAGTGAGGGGCGTGGTCATGGTCAGGATCTAGTCCTGTCTCTACTTGTCTTGTCGAGCCGCCAAACTGGCGGCAGGTAATGGGTCATCGGGAAAACGCAGGGGGAATTAATGCGACATCACACGCAATGATTACGTCACACAGATCGAGTAGGCTGCTCCTGTCGAACCGGAAAACTGGTGCCAGTCATAAGGGAAAACCCAATGCCTCGGTATGGTTGCGACATCATTCAAGGTCACGATCTATTCCTGTCTTGACCAGCTGCCAAAATGGCGCCAGTCATCAGAGAAAACCCATTGCCACATAGAAAATCAGAAATAAACCTTTGCGACGTTGAAGGAGGACCACCCTAACCCTACAATGCTAACCCCATGTTTTCATGGAAATAACCAGAGGGGAAATTCAGGTCAGACGGGAATATACTGTCACCAGGTATGTGTCACCAGTGGAAACCTAGGGGGAGTGTTAAGACATAACAAACAATGATTGCGTCACCAGGAAATAGTGGTTTGACCCATTGGCAGAAGTGGGATTCCCAAATGCCAAGCCATCTACTCGTTTAGAAGTAAAACTAATTAATTTTGCACATAAAAAGGTTTATATGAAAATGGAAACCTATATTATTAAAAAAAATTGAAGAACCTCATTAAATTAAATTATAATTGTCAAAATTATTAATATGGGTTAATTGATTAGTATGAGTAACAATTTATGTGTTTGAATTGGATATACTGTATTTAGTTTCAAGTATGTCGGTTGTGGTTTAGGTTAATTAACTTTTATAAACAGCACATAAAAATCTATTATATATTTATCAATGTTATTTAACAAGCACTTTAATAACAAATGGCCTACAGTAAAAACATAGTTTAAAACTAGAAAATACATATATTACTTAGAACTTTAAGTCATCAATTACCTGTTTTTGAAGTGGTAGTATTAATTTTATTATTTATCAATCTATAGGTTATTCTGAGAATTTACACCATACACCCTATGGTTTAGAGGACAACTCTTAATTATTGGTTTATTCTAAATTGCAAGCAAATAATTAAAGCTACTAAAATCATTGATGCTGAGCAAACAATTTTAAGGTTTAATTAAATGAAATGGTATAAATAATTTGATTCAAGATAGATGACAAACTACAAAAATATGTAGAATAACACGTTTAATGTAGGTCAATATTCATATTAATAAGTGGCTAACATTCCTAGTAAATCTGATTAATTTAAATTAACCAAAAAAACACTTTATCCAGTTCACAATTATTTTCTACACCTAATAAACTTTTCTCTGAGGGTCAATAATCTTCAAATTTTCTCCATTTCTTTACTCCCAACAATTTTTTTTTATATGATGAGTCTAAATTATTGTTGTCTTCCCAAACCCTTGGTACCATCATCGCGCTAAAGCTATAAAGGTAAGATAGGAACAAGCTTCTAAATGTATACTAACCGCATGTGTTTTCTCCATTTTCTAGCGTTTTCTACGAGTACATACAATAAACGAAAAATGACATTCTTGGGTCCATGTAAGTAAAAGGCCACAAAAATACCAAATTAAAGCTAAGCAAGTAGATCTACAATAGCCACATTTCCGGATCTTTCTGCTCCGTTAATATATAACTCTCGATCAGAACACAACAAAACCAATTAGTAAAATGGCAATAAACTCTGTTAATTAAAGTAAACTTAACCTGACCAGATTGTTAATTAAAACTTGATATTAAAGTATAATTTAATTTGTTATGTTATTAAATACAAAAATGGGATCAAATTATTAAATGTGTTATTCCGTTTACAATTAGATTAAAATTACAGTGAAAATGTTAAAGACAATTCTTTATATATTATATACAATAAGCATCATTGATACTAAACTTAGTATTTCGTTTGGACATGCCAGTTTTGCTAGCAACAGCTTTATTGAAATTATTCATCGCATTATTGACGTGGTAAGAAAAAGTCATCCATGTCTAATGTCCACTATTGTCTTACAAGGAAACCATCTTCAAAATGTAGATACATTTTATAGGCAACTAGAGTATTTTCCTGCTTTAATTTTAAATGTGAAAGGAAATGGTAAATGGGAATTATTAAACGAAATGTTTCCAGATGATCTGGTTTTAAATGGTGAATTGAAAATACCAGAAGTAATATTTTGGTTTATAGGAAATAATGAAAAGATTTTTTGGGTGCGACTGAAAGAATTTAGAGAAACCTTCCTTGGAAATCCAAAATCCCCTTTTATATTAATTATTACATCAAATGATAAGAATGATATAAAAGCCTTTCAAGAAGAATGCCGTAAGACATGGTTTGAGTATAATATTTTAAATGTAATATTGATTGTTTTACCTAATTATGAAAACCAAATAATTGACTCTATATCAGTAATTAGTGATGTCAAGGCATGGTTCTTCAACCAGTATAGAAACAATGGTACTTTTATAGATCTGTCAAAATTGTTAAAGGGAAATAAATATAAAAATATGTTTAAAGACAAAATACATGATATTCATGGATACAAAATAAAAGTTTCTAAAAGTAGAAATATATACGCATTAAAATCAGGATATGAAAAAAGTACACTCAATTGCATTCAAATGTTTATCGAATATATAAACGGAACAATGGCGATAATCGACCCGAAGCACCAAGCCAGTGAGAGTGATGAAGCTTTAATTGAAGAAGAAAAATTGGGCAGTAAAACAAAAATGCCAGATATATATGGAGATGCAACAATTAAACATTCTAATAATATATTCAAAACTAGCATTTCTTGTGATACACCTTGTTTGAAGATACTAGTGCCAAAAGCACTTCGTGTCCCACAATATATGAATGTGATTCTACCTTTTACAAAGACTACCTGGGTAGCTATATTTTGTACTTTACCAATGATCACATTGTTCTGGAAATTGTTCAGAAAAGATGCGTCCTTAGAAACCAAAACAACATTGGAGACTCTTAGAATAATTTTGAGTGGTGCGACATTTCTCTCTGTAGTTTCCTTGCCTCATAAATGTTTTATTGGTTCGTGTTTGTTGTTAACTTTGGTATTGATGAGCGCGTATCAGGGAAGTTTTACCAGTTACTTGACGACACCCCATTACTATCCGGATATTGATAATTTGAAGCAGTTGTATGAATCTGGACTAATGATATCTATTCCTAATTATGATGGTCAGAAAGATATTATAGATGTCTTATTAGTGAATACCGATCCTGGTGATAAATTGATAAATGTTTTATTACAGAGGGCTAATTTTGCATCCGATGTAAAAAGTGTACTTGACACGATTGCCTTCAATAGAACACTCGCGTATGCTGATGCTGATCAAATATTGTTTTTATTTATAGAACTCAACGACTATTATGAGGAAGGATATCCTCTAATGCACATAATGGAGGAGTGCTCTCAGAAAATATATATCTGTTTACAGTTCCCCTTTGTTTCCCCCTATCAAGACTTAGTAGATACAGTAATGATAAGGGGATATGAAGGTGGTATAATTAATAAGTGGCAAAGTGATGATAGATATGAAGTGATGCTGTCAGCTCGTAATAGGATTAAGCCAGTTGAACTGACACCACTAGAACTCAGTCATGTTCAGACTTCCTTCTATATTCTTCTTGGGGGTCTTACAATCAGCTCCATTTCACTGATTTTAGAGCTTATATTTGATATTCTCGCAAGATTTAGAAATTCTAATGCAGGTTGACACTAATGCTTTAATAATCAGCATTAAATTGTATCAAGGATTATGTCACTTACAAAGTGTTTAACTACAATAGTGTTTTACCTGTCTCACCATTCATAATGTGTATCCATAATTTATTACATTAATGAGGTAGGAATGCTATCGAAGAACTATACGCATAAATATACGAATATTTACATCTATTATGAACGAAAAATGGGTTTGAGGTAACCAACTTTATTTAGCCCGGTTAGGATTTATCTTTACGTTAGCGTCCATCTTGACTAGATGTTCTTGAAGCTTAATCTTGTTTGCCAATGATGGGAGGGTCGAAAGTCATATAATATTGGGGTTATATTTTAATTCGATGTTGTATATGAATTTATATTGGTAACTTACATATATTGAATTTAATATTAAATATTCAATATCATAATTATTTTTAAAACTAACTTACCAATTATTTAGAAAATTACATACAATAATAAATACATACATGCAATTTTTATCGCTTTATGATTTATTTACGTTGGTTATTAAGAATAATTTTCCAAAGCTAGTTATAATTTGGAAACAAGTTTTTTGACACAGCAGTTAACAAATTCCTACTGTTATTTCCTACATAGAATTGTAGGAAATTTGACCCAAGTACCTTTTTATTTTGCGAACGCCTTTTTTACTTTCTCGCCATCTTACAAGTAGAGAAAGTATTGTGATCGTAGAAAAAAATCAAACTCGAGATTAGGAAGAATCTCGTAGTTTAACAACCCCCCTAAATGCGAAAATTGGTTTTTGAATTTCCGTCTTTCCGTATGTCTATACCTCCATCTAGAGCCTAAACTATTTTACCGATTAGGCTAAAACTTGGTATCTATGGTTTACATAAGGCTGCCCCAAGGAGTCTTTGGAATTGGATATCTAACCCTAAAACTAAGGGTAGTTTAATGAAGGGCAAATATAAAAAAGTATATTTTCTCAAAATCCGCTCAAACGATTTTGGTTTATATTTGTAATCTAGGCGTCGATTAAGATTATAAATATACTGAGTACTGAGTAGTTTCATTTTCCCTTGGAAATGAATTTTATGATACCTTACAGAGTTAAAATTTTCATATCTCCACAACTATTTGAGATACTAAATAACTTATCATTGCAATGTTGTAGTACTATTAAAAATAAACAACTGTTAATATGAAATATATTTTTATAACACCAAAAGCTTCTGAGATATTGGCAAATATATTAATACAATTTTGTGAACTTTAGTTGTAAAATGATACTACTTAAGTTTTAACGCAATAAGTCTCCAATGCCATAGAGTAATTAAATCTAAGTAGGATTTCACTTTTTTTTTCATTAAACCTCTTAGTAGATATGTTTGTCCATAAATGATCAACTCCATTTTGGACTCAATAGGTAATATTTATATTTTTATTGGTCTAAATTTATAAATGAGGAACTTAATAGCAATGCTATGACTTGAAGATGTGCAACACCTATTAAAATGTTGAAAATGTTAACCGGAAGTCGAAAGTTTAATACGAATTGTTGACCCTTGTGGACCTAATATTTATATTTTTTTTATCGGTCTAACCATACAAATAAGGTAATTAGTTCTTTAAAATAAAATTATAACATTTAAAACGGGGACTCAAAAAATGTTTTACATATGTATAGTGCAATATATGCTTGGGTTTGCTAGTGTATATTATTTCGTCTCACATATATTACGAGTTTTGAGTAAATATCTTAATTTTCAAACAATAGAGCGAGAAAGTCCTTGGGGAACTACGTACCATTTATTTCAAAAGTGGATACTGAAGCAATATTTTTTAATATGTTGGTTTGTTTTCGTACACTAAACATCCGATATAGGCGCATTTACTTATTATCACAAAGGATGTGGGAGAGAAGATTTAGATCAAGTGTAATATAATTTGCATGAAGGATTAAAAGGAAACCCTTTAGGAAATACTATATGAGTACACCTGGCTGGGAATCGATACCCGAACTCCTTGTCATCAGTAAACCACACTGAACACGCTTGACATGTAAGTCCACGTGCGCCTTTGAGCCAGTATATATATACATATATGTTTAAAAACTACACTATAATATAATATGAATATTAACAAAATTTCAATACATTTTATTCTAATTACATTTAGACCTAAATGAAAAAATTTGACTATTTTTTAATCAATCTATTATGTTTCATAAAAAAAATTATTTTCAAGAGAATAATCATTCAAGAGAATTTGTAAACTTGAAGAAAATTTTATTGGCTTCGACTTAAAGGGCAGTTCATTTTGGTTGGTGTCAGAATTATCTTGCAAATGAACTGTTACACCTCTAACGGAACACTTAACGAATGAGTGGATGTTAATTGCCATTCTTAAGCACTTATAATATAATATCCTTGTATATTGTACAAATGAAAATATTATACTATATTATATTAGTTTGTGAAGAAATAGTAGATTGAGAAATATTGTGAAGTAAAATGGTTTGACTCTGATTTGATCTAACTGAATATGTTTGTTAGGTTATTTATTTTCCAAGTCTGGTATTGATTGAAACATTATACGAGTAAATAAATCAATAATCTGGCATTCTCTTCTACAGATAAAAATACCAAGTAACATAGTTGAACCGGTGGAGTAATAGATTAACCCTGCCCCCCCCCTTTTCACCCCCCACCCTCCACACACACACGCAAATACAAGATTTATTTTAGGGCTCCGTTTTCCAAGTCATCTTACACCTTAATAACCTATATAATAAATAATTATTAATACAAAATAACTACTAATTTATTAAATGAGAAATATTGAATTATAGATTTTTTATTTTATCGGTAAATGTAAGTCTGTTTAAAAAATATGTATTAATTATTTTATATCCCTGTGTAACAACAAAGAAAACAGTAACAAAATTTGACGTCATTGGCATGGAAATGTTCTAGTGTATTAGTGTTTAAGACACGGTACTCCTTAAACTCATTTTCATCCAAGGATTAGTGCATTGTTCTTGCTTCCTCTAACTAGAGTGGTTCTGGAAAAATATCTATTTTGATTTTTAGTAGCAAGTTCAAATATCTCTTATGGAAAATATAACAATAGTATTTAATTAATATTCTAACCACAACCAGTGCTTTGGTGTATATTGTTACAAGTACTATTAAAACTGGTTTTAAACATGTTGGGTTGGTTAAACAAATTACATCATTCCGTTTTGTTTCTATATCGTATAGTCTCTAGTGTATGTGATCAGAGCACGGAACTTTGTCCGTTGCTTGATTAATATATGTATCAAATAAAACATATAAGGACATGAAATAGCTAGT
Organism: Timema douglasi; assembly: GCA_901482245.1. NCBI lineage: Eukaryota > Metazoa > Arthropoda > Insecta > Phasmatodea > Timematidae > Timema > Timema douglasi. Next base: position 30,969 of record CABEEJ010004230.1, read on the forward strand.
TAAATATTTTAATGACTAGATCTTGATAATTTATTTGATATATCTATATTTAATTCATTCAATTTCTACTGTGTGCATCTTTATATAATTTTCTCACGAAGATCATTTCAACTTAACAATGTAGTTTAATGTTTTTGTGTGTGTTTCCTGAAATATCTTGATAGCAGTGGTTTAATTTAAACTGTATTCATACACTTTATAATATTACTACCATTATATTTATTGTGTGTTAAAATAGGAAAATATAACTTCTAAGAGAGACAGCCTAACATTAGAGACGTAAAATGAAAACTAATAAGTAATAACACTAAGTTTAAAGAAATATGAATTAATGTTATTGATGCTATTGCTGCATTTTTAAAATTCAGATTTTAATCTGAACAATGAATGTTTTAAATACATTATTTTATTTTTTAATACTTTTAAAAATAAAATAGACCTAGCATGTATTTTGATGTTGTATAACACGTTTAAATAAATAAATTCATAGTTATTCTATTCTAGCTTGTGTAGCTATTACTTGAATATGTGTTTCTGTTAGTTTTTAACTCATTTCATCAATAAAATAATGTAATTAACAAATAAATTTGCTATATTTTTTTTAGGTTAGTTAGCCTTTTGTGTATAATGACCAACTATTTGGAGTTTATTGGTCTGATATAATAAAAATTAAACACTTTTTAATTATATTTTTTAAAATGAGGTATAAATAGCATTGCAGCAGTATTATGTAAACTTTTACCTGGAAAATAAATAACAATACACTATTTTTACTGTACTTCCTTTTCTCCGTTATGCATCTGGGGATATGTCTTCTTATAAAACCTGCTTCTACTTTGGTAATTTGCTTGTTGTCTTGTGATAGTATGTTTCCCAGTAAGGTAAGGGGGATATAAAACATCTAAATACAGAATATTTTTTTGTGGAAATTGATTTCTAAATGATTACTAAATTTTTGTATTATTTTTTGAAACATAAGAATTAAATGCAATGTAGTACCAAGTTAGTGTTTCCCTTTTTCAAATCTTATTTAAATGGTTAATTATTGTCAAAATAAAAAAATATGGCAATTGTTTAATTCTTCTAGCTGGTTGGGTAATTATTGAAATAATTTTCCCAGTCAACTATTAAGCCTATTGGTAAATATCTTTGTTACATTGGGTAAAATTGGATTTAACAACTAGTGAGGGCTCCATTTCAGCATTTTTCGACGTCTTGGTTTAGCAAACACGATACCCACTGGATGCCAACATTGATGAGATGGCCTCTCCTCTTATGGTTTTTTGGTGGGTTGTGGACTTCAATCAGGAAGGCAAACGTTTTCCAACGGACAACACCTTAGTATTGTATGAGGTGCTGTCGTGAGTGGTATAGTGTTACTGAACCCTTCTATTGGAAAGCTGCACTTGTAGACACTGATAGTGTTGCGCCATATCCCCCTGAGAGTTTTGTGGGTGCCCTTGGAAATAAGTCAAGCAGATTCCGTATTAGGATTGTGTATCATAGAAGCCTTATGACTGGAAGGTGTCATCTCAACTTTAATGGATCCGTTCAAAATCATCAACTTATGAATGTAGCTGTAATACAGAACTATTGAAGAGTTAAGTTCAAAACTTAAAGATAGTATAGACGGACAGAGGTAGAATGATTTTAAATATGAATAAATGTTCTCCGAAGTCCTCCTGAGTCAAGCAAAGCCATTGAAGGCTGGTAAGTCTTATAAGCATACCTTGTATTTTCCTACTAACTTAATCTTCAATCACACGATAAGGGTCTAAATTTAACACTTTCCGCAAATTATATCTATGGATATTACAGTGTTTTCTGAACGAGCCCCACTTTTGGGGCAGAATATTTTTCAAGGTTGAAACATAATTAGAAAAAGATGGCTTGTTCAATTGCACTTAACAGGCATGTTTGGACTGAACAAAACCTCCATGCTGCCGTTGCTCGTAACAACCAAGGGAGGATTTGTGAATATATGGGTGGGTATGTATACCTGATGATAATGTTATCAGAACTTATCTCCTGCCACCCTTTTGGCCTGGACAACTTTACAGAATTGTTCTGGAAGAAATTGTGCCAGGACTATTATGGAATGAGCCAATTATCGTACGTAAGAAAATGTGGGCGCAACAGGAAGAGTGCCAGCTGTTATTTCTTTCAACGTGTGTGAATTATTGAATGTACAGATTATTTCAGCGGAATGGCATCATCCTTTCCCACATTCAATGCCCTCGCCTGACTCAGGATTACTTTGGAGAACATGGATTCCTATTCGAAATTTGTTTTACCTGCGTCCCTCTATACGCTCCTTAATATTTGACCTTATATTTTTATTCATCATGTATTCTTTGAAAATAAAATAACCTAAGGTGGTGAAACCAGCCCTGGGCTCTCCTCACTCAACTGCGACTGAACTCCCGAACCTTCTCTCACACTTAACCATTAAGAAATTTAGTATAAAAGTGATAGAGTTGGGAAGATTGAGACTTAGTCGGTATCGAGGGATGCATCCAAGTTTAAAGTAAATATTAAACAGCTTCCACGGTATTATTGTGCTCAAACAGACGGTATTACATTGAATTCTAACACTGCCATTGTCGATCTTCAAAACAACATTATAAATGGGGTCTACTTCTTCAGGTTTATTAATCACAAACAGACTTTCAATAGCATACTCAACATATTTTGGTTAAGAATTGTCTCTTATATTGAATTTCCCATTTAAAATAAGATATTATTTTTAATTGAGTTATTTTTATTTTTTAATTTTTTAATACCCATTATAAAAATGTCCAACATGTTAACATATATTGCACATGGAACTTAAGACTTTTTTGAGGCTTGATTACAACCTGAGAATTTATCACAAATAACCTATTTTGATGGACCAGTCTAATGTTTTAGTTTTCTGAATTGCCCTCGTTAACTATCTCTTGTAGACATATGAAAAAACTTGTTCCATTTTTTTTTTAAATGTATCTTAACTAACATTGAATTAAATAAGCATTATTATCACTATATAGACTATTTCTAGAGGGTGAGATTTGAACCCAGAACTTCCATCTACGGGCAAACCAAATATGATCCTGAAACTTACGTCGCGCACTCCATGATTCAGATCTATTGAATAATTGCTCGATTATTACGCTAATGGGATTGGTGGCAGGAAGATTAAACGCATCCGGAAAAATCAGCCTCAATACAAATGACAGGGGATCAAAACCCGACTTCCTCCCATCTTGAGAAGTTTAGTCTATTGCTAGAGTAGCGCCTTAAGCCGTATGGTCATTCTTTATGTTAATAAATTGCTGATAAGTGCAATTCTAAGCTAAATACCTGCTTCATATTCGTTATAGATACAATTACCGAGCATTAGCAATTTAATTTATTTGTACTTAGTCTGCTCTTGCATCGGATGAGAGACTTGTTAACATAGAGCACTCCAATGTCAGAAGCTGTGGGGTATTATCGCCTATTAAGGGGCAACTAATCGTTTCAACCGTTTCAATGTTTATATTTACAAACACCAGCTAAATTTCAGATGGTTTAAATACTATTAAATATATATTAGAACCGAACGGGTAGTAAGACATGATGCTAGATATTATTACATTAGAAACTCGCGCGTAGTTTACTTGTGTCAATATATAGAAAGCTTGATAGTGTATTTTGAAATATTTAACTGCTTGACATTCATAATTCTTGTCAGAGGGGAAGGAAAGGTTTGAAAATTTGTACCAGGACCTAGGATTGAACCTCAGACCCCCCCTAGCATTTTGGACGGTGGTCAATGACCGAGTAATCCTGTATTAATAATTATATCGCTTTTTTTCAATCAATCACCTTTTGAACATCTCCAAACTAGAAGCCAGGCAGCCCTCACCTGAAAAACGATCTATACCAGAGAAAAATATATGTTTTATAGAACGAGAGTGGTTTTACCGTTCAACAAGATTAGTGTAAGGAATTTACATTCGACGAGCTCAGGAGGTCATGTACCTCCAAGGAGGTTAATAAATGAGTATGTAAGGAGCTCACTACCATTAAATGGCTCGGGTCATTACCGGGAGCTTGTGGGCTGGAGAGGGGTGTGTGAAGTAGTACCAGACAGAGACAGCACTGTTGTAAGTGTGTCACTATCGATACAAGACAACGACTCCTCAATGTGTAGAGGTTAGTGACTGGCTCGTTAACGACCGGTGGGGGATTCCTGTGTCCAGAAATACAACTGTGATGAGTGTGAATGACACCGTAATGTGTGGCTCATTACCAGCAGTGAAAGACAGGCAGTCAGAGGAGGGAAGTGAGGGGGAGGGATTTCCCTTCCGATATTATTATGCCCGACAATTGATAGAAAGACGGTAGTGGTCATTACGCTGTAAGAGACTGAGTAGAGTAGGTAGGCTACTTTTAGCAAACAAGGTTGGCTGGAGAAGTTTGTTCCTGGACAGTCCGACATAGCCTCGTGAGGGAGGAGCCAATGTTCATTCTAACCCCGGCAGCCAAAGCGCTATGTTCTAATAAACAAATAAACTACAACACCTCTATCCAACCATTTAATTAATTAACAATAATCAATTAACGATCATTAATTAACAATCATTAATCATCAAGAACCAACATGTCCCGGGTTGGAGGGCCACGGGATGAAAGGGGGCAATAGGGGAGGATATGGGCAGGAGGGGGGAATCAAACGGATTTGGAAAGTAGGTCAGGGGGTGGGGGGAAGGAGGCTATATATAGAAGCCAATCAGAGAGCAGGAGGCGTGGTCACATGACCAGTTTCGCCCAATAAAAAGACGGGGACGACAGGGCCTACTAGCTACTAATGTGTGAGTGTGTGTGTTTGTCTCTATTCTTGTATTTTTCAAGCCATCTCATCGATGTGTAGATGTTCAATAACCCCAGGATGGACAAACCCTACCGGATGGAAATGACCGGCTCTGGGGGGTGAGGGGAAATTCCATTGCCAGACCGTTGAAAAGTGAAAGGGAGGAGTTGAGCAACAGATGACATTTCCTGCTCTCAGTCGATGAGTTTATGTAAATGAAAGAGGTTCACGGCGCGTGTCACTGTGACCAAAGGATGCACGCATGCTATGAACCATTTATCACATTCTACCCGCCGCCAACCATGTTCTAATAAACTATAACGCCCTAAAACTCCAACACCTCAATCATAGACAATAATTAATTAGCATAAATCAATTAACAATCATTAATAATTAAAAGGCCGTCAGGAGAGGTTCATTCCGACAGGGCCTTGTGACGGAGGAACCAATGTTCATTCAACATAAGACAGCGCTAGCTAGAGGTTCTAAGCGATGAATAAAAACTCCAACACCTCTATCCTACCAATTAATTAGTTAACAATCATTAATAATTAATCACCAAGAACCAACATGTCAGGGTTGGGGGCTGTAGTGGGGTGGTCAGGAGGACGGCAGGAGTAGGGGGAAAAGTAGGTCAGGAACGTGGGGAAGGAGGATAGTTATAACAGCCAATCAGAGAGCGAGGAGGCGTTGTCACGTGACCATTTTCGGCCTATCAGGAGGTGTGATGACATGGCCTACTAGCTAATAAATGGTTAGGGAAAAATAGATATCTAAGTAAGCCGGATAAGTCGAAGTATGTTTATTAAGTGCTGAATACAAACATTGTTGAATTATTACTTTTAAAATACAAACATACCAGCTTTTATTTATTCACCGTACCGTTATTCATTTTATCAGCCATTAAACGAGAATACACAAGTGATTAACTTTTGTTTAGTAATTACCGAAATCAATCAATCACCTTGGTAACAACAAAGACACAAACAAACCTCACAAGTCTGTTAAACGCAACAAAACAACAACAACAACAAAACTCGCATGTTTAACAACACAAGAGGCCAGAGATGAAACAACAACTACATATGTCTCATCATAATCAAGAGCTAAATAATGTCAACAAAAATGTTTCTGCTTATGGATGTGAAACTGTGTGGCTGGTGGACAGTGATGCGTCAAAACATATTATCTATCATAAGAAGTGGTTTTCTTTGCTAAATCCAATATATTATTTGATTGTCGTACAAATTTGGGATAATTCGTACGTTCATGCGGAAGGTATAAGCTTTGTAGAAGTGCAAATTAAAAGTGAGAGCTTCGCACACTTAAAAATTCTTTGTATGTTCCGAAACTTAAGAAAAATCTATTTTCAGTAGGAGTAGTTACTAGTAAACAGTTCAAGGTGAATTTTAATGAAAGAAAAACTGAAGTACTGATTCCAGCACAAAATCGACTTGTTGTAACTCAAATTAAAATGGGTAACCAATGTTACAAGATGCTTTTCAAGAGCAAGCCAATTCAACAAATGATTCGGTGAATCTATGACATGAATAACTGGGACATCCAGGCATCAATAGCTTCAAAAACATGGCAAGTCAGGGACTGCTACCACAACATAGACAAGCTGTTCTGTGAGTCATGTAAATTTGTCAAGACATATCAAATACCATTTTATGAAAATTTTAATTCTCTTGCAAATAACCCTGGCGAGATTATACACACAGATGTCTGTGGGAAAATGCCAGCTATGTCGCTGGTAGGATCCAATCATTTCTTGTTATTTAAGGACGACTGCACGTCATATCATTTTGTTTATTTTATTAAGTACAAAATTGATGTGTTTGATACGTTCATAAAATTCCAGCAGATGACAGAAACGCAGACTGGAAACAAAATAAAAGTACTTAAGAGTGACAATGGTTTCGAGTTTGTTAACTAAAAATTTACAGAGCATTTTATGATAACCAGGACTATCTGCGAGAGAACTGCTCCATATTGTTCGGAGCAGAATGGGCATGTTGAGCGGGAAAATCGAATCATTGTGGATTGCACCAGGACAATGCTGATTGACGCAGAACTACCGGAGGAACTGTGGGCTTAGGCAGCAAATATGTGGGATTACATTTTAAATTGGCTGCCAAGCGAGGTAAAAAAATATCGTGACACCGTTCGAGAACTACTTGAAAAAAAGGAACTTTGAAGCATATGCGTAAATTTGAATCAGACGATTATGAAAATATTCCCAAGCAAGCCCGTAATAAATTTGAATGCAAGGTTAAGGAGGCCATTTTTATTGGCTATGACGGAAATAGTACTAACTACAGATTGTATCATCCAAGTAGTAGAAAAGCCACAGTAGATCAGGACGTTGAATGTAACGAAGAAATTAGTAAAGTTGCTGTAATTAATAAATCAGAATTTTTCATTTATAATTTAACTTCACAGAACGACGAACCAAAAGAGAAAGAAGTCAAGGAAAGTGTTACCACATCTGAGAAGGATGCCAAACATGGAGGTAGGCCTGTACAATAGAAGAGAGATACAGGGCCAACACTTCGTAAAAGTGCTACTCTAAGCCCACAAAAAGATTTTATGTTTGTCAAGTGTCCATTGAAACAGCATGTGCAGCAATTAATGATGAGCCTCAAACATACCAGTAAGCAGTTTCTGACAAGTATTTTAAGGAATGAATCGCTGATATGGAAGAGGAGATTATGTTTTTAATTAATTAAAAAAACTTGGTCCTTGACAAATCTACCTTCAACTAGACAAATTATAGCCTGAAAGTGGGAATATAAGATAAAAAGAAGACCAGATGGGAGTATTGAGCGCTTCAAAGCATGGTTGTGTACAGAAGGATATTCACAAAAGGAAGATATTAATTATACGGAAACATTTTAACCAGCAATCAGGTATGATTCAATCAGAATACTTCCTGGACTTTGAACGATTTATGGCACGGAAATAATACAGTTTTACATAAAAACTGCGTTTTTATATGGCGAATTGATAAAAGAATAGTTTATGAAATTGCCAGAAGGTTTCAAGAAAAGTGAGCCAAACATGGTTTGCAAGTTGAGAAAGAGTTTGTATGTATTAAAGTAGTCTTCACGTTGTTGGAGTAATAAGTTCTTGGAATTTTAAACATAATTTGAATATGTAATCAGATCAATGTTTTTTCAGACCAACGATTGATAATGTTTAAGTTTGGCTTTCATTATGTGTGGACGATGGAATTCTAATAAGTATTTGCTTGGAAATTTTGGCACTTGTAGTAATAGAGCTTAAGGCACAGTTCGAGATGAGAGAAAAAGACTATATTTATTTTGTTGGAACTGAGATCAAAAGGGACATAAAAAATAAGAAAATGTTTTAAGTGGACAAGGATATCTTTAGAGAATACTAAACAAGTTCTCTATGCAAGGTTGCAAGTCCCAAGCAGTACTAGCTTATCCAAATCTGGTTTTACATAGTAATGATGGCAGATCTAATAATATCCTCGATATACCCTATCGAGATGCACTTGGAAGCTTGATGTTTCTTGCTATAGTGATACGTTCAGATATTGCATTCACAATAAATCAATCAAGTAGATTCTTAAATGAACCATAAAAAATTCATTGGACAGCAATTAAGAAGATAATGCGATATCTAGCTTGGACTTTGAGCTATGGTGTTTGCTACCTAGGAAATCAACATGAGTTAACTGTATATTTAGATGCTGACTCTGCTGGGGATGAAACTAAAAGAAAATCTACAACGGGATATAAAGTATTTTAGCAGAAGCACCAGTCAGCTGGTCATCTCATCGAGAAAGGTGTGTCAGTAGGTCAACTACAGAAGCTGAATATAAAGAAGTATCTTCAGCAGCTCAAGAAAGTGTGTGGCTAAGACTGATACTCACGTAAATTGATCTGATATCCAGTGGACCTATCACACTCTTCGTGGACAACCAAACTGCAATTAGGTTGGCTAAGAACTGTGAGCATCACAAAATGACCAAACACATAGATGTTAAGTACCATTACATTCGCGAGTGTGTAGAAAACAATGTTATAACCGTCCGATATGTGCATTCTGAAAATAAATTATCAGATTTTTTTTAAACTTAGGCTTTGGTACTAGAGAAATTTTGTATGAATCGTGAATTTTTGTCGATTAGGGTTATAAATGAACAAAGAGTGGGATTGTTGAATTTATGACTCGAATAGTACAGTTAATTTGTTCATCTTAAGAACTATCTAGTAGTACGTCATTTCCACCTTTTTTCACTCTTGTACATGGCGTCAGTGAGGTTACAATGAGCCTACTTTATTCTATACCATTTAATAATGTTATACTCTGCACAATTAAATATTAACACATTTAAGTTAGTACGTATGGTTTATTATACTAAACTTTAACATGAACTAGTACAGAAGAGACCAAAAATATACACAATATGGTTAAAATTATATAAAAAAAATTAAAGAACCTTTCTTAAATGATTTACAAAGCATCTGATTTACCACAGTGAATTCAGACAAATAAATATAGTATTAAATCAGATATTTGTTAAAAATTTAAGTTACTACCTTACGATGATTACAAAGAGCTTAAAGAGCCTTTCTAATGGCTTACAAAGCGTCTGATTCTCCACTGTGAATACGAACAAAAGAAATTTAAATTTTATAATTGAAATTAAATATTGCAGCAGATATTTTTATTTTTAAAGAGTAAATCTTTAGACCTTACGATGATTACAAAGAGCTAAAGAACCTCTTTTAAATGGTTTACAACGCGTCTGATTCACCACTGTGAATACAGACAAAACAAATTTAAATTTTAGGATTAAAATTAAATTTAAATATCGAATCAGATATATTTCATTAGTACGAAAGTTTGACTTCCCGACAAAATTCAAACCTTAGTGTAACTATTACCCTCGTCACTTTTAAAGAACTCGAACAAATTCCTACATTTTAATAGTTAATATTAAAATAAAAAACAAAGCATTGTTATGTTAGAATACTTATACTTTCACACTAAATGAATCGGTGAATTTAAAGTCAAAACCTTGCTAACCAACAAAAATAAGTTACTTTAATATTCATCCTAAGAAGATACGTCTACAAAAATAACCTATAAAGGAAACATTATCAAATTTATGGAAATTAAATTATTATTAGTAACCACAAGAGCAGTAAGAAATAATATTTAAGCTAAATCTTAAAGCCAAAAAAGGAATAAAATAATGTGGCCACCCAAATATTTCAAGAAATTACAAATATACTAGTGCCAAAGTGGCAATAGGAAACATTAAGTGTTCCATAAAAGAATTTAATTTCAAAAATAAAACCTTTAGCGAAAAATTACAGATGCTTACACTGACCGATGTCAACTACATAATAAACCTAAGTGTTCAAGATAATCAAGTCCATAGTTGTAATATAAAGTTTATATAATAAATAATATATATATATTTATAGCTATCCTGGCTAAATAATGTTTTAGTCGTGAATAGTAAAAACCCGTGGAAGTGTTAGATGTAATAGTCCTCGATGCTAGCTGAACGCTAGCTATATATAGGTCTAGTTGATGGATTGATAGGTGGGAGATTTCCTTATTAGGAAAATGATTATTAGTAGTATAACGTCAAATGCCCAGCAGCTGTAGAAAAGGTTACGTCTCTTTAGTCACGTCCGCCAGATTCTTGGTTTCTTGTAATTCCCCGTGACTTGTTCCCAAGACACGTACACCAGACACATGGTGAGCAGCTGCAGACTCTAGCTACGTACATTCAATCACGTATACCAGGTAAGTTGCAGTGAAACTTGTGAGTGGCCAGCCGGGACAGCCCAGCTGGTCCAATCAGCACATTTCTTGACTACTCTATGTGAACATGTTGTTGTTGCATCATTCAATCTTGTTAGGACTACTATTCTTTATAGGGTTCGATGTGAACAGGCTGATTATGGAAGTAACGTTAGTCCGGAAGAGTAGAGCACGGAGTAGAGTCCGGACTGAGCAGAGCACCTGTATAAGATATAGTAAGACTGTAATATTTAATAATGCTGGATGTCTACGTGTATAGGATTATTTGGGGCGGGTAGTAACATTATGATATTAGCAGTACAAGCTAATGTTACATTACCTAAACAAATTTTTTTTAACTATTATGGAAAGGTAAAATTGTCGTGTGAGTGCAAATAATAATTTTGCAAGGCTATGATTTGTAAGTGGGGGGCCATTGGGGAGATCTGGGAGTGCACGCCCTTGCACCATAAGAACAAGCCTCCCCTGCCGAGTATTGCAGTGAAACCTTTGGTGTAAAGCGATGGAAAGATTTGCGGACATCCTAGAAGGACAAACTACATCACTAACATAAATCAAGCTTAACTCAGCTGATCTAGCATGTATGAAGTTTTGCCCGATGACTTCATGTGAAGTTGAGAGTAGTTTCTCGCTATATGAAAACATTTTGTTGGACAACAGAACTACATTCACATCTGAAAGTCTTGAGAAATATTTGGCAACTTTAGTTCTAACAGTGTTCATAGAAAGCGTATGCTGGAATATAATAATTAATAAAATTAGTTTTTAATCAAGAGTATGGTACCTTTTTTACTTTATAATGCATATTTATGGAGTTTTATTTAATTTTCTAGTGCATACTTGATCACATTTGTTGATTATTTCGTGCTTATAAATTTTCCCCCTATTAATGACATAAACTTACTTGATAGTTGGTGACCTGTTAGTCTATGGGTAAGGTATCAGACTTGTGTGATGGGGGTTTGGGGTTCAATCCTCGGGCCCACCACATATTTATCTGATAGCTAAACCCTTATTTCACCTCTGAGATGATCACAGCTTGTGAATATTTGTAATGCCAGGCCTCCACTGTGGTTCGGATCCCACGCTAAACTGTAGGTCCTCCATTTCATCTCACAATCACTCCACCATTACACATTAGCGTAAGTGCGTATAGCCTGAACGGGTAGTAAGACACGGTGCTAGTAATAATACTTGACAGTTATCACAATACGTAGACTGATGCTATGTATACCCTGATTTTTGTTGGAAGAACAGTAGAGAAAATTCAATCTTATTTCTTTTTGGCCAACATTGATAACATTTTACTATGTTATTTGTGTTATTTCATAGATATTGTTAATATCTATCAAAAGTGACAGCTGCATATAGCATTACTTGATGTATGCATAGACTAAAGTTGTTTTAGTAACTTTAGTAACCAACTTTTATTTTTCTTCCTACCAAAATCATACTTTTACAAAAATTGTCTCAAATATTTTTAAGTTAGGTAACACTATTGTAGTGTGTAGATTTTTTATATCTATATTAATAAAATATCTATTTTTACTTGAAACATCACAAAATGTATGTGAACGTTTAAAAAAAAATTCAGAATAAGAAGTTTTTGCTTACAAAAAATACTGTATGTATCACGCTCATTTTACGTATTCTTCTAAAGGCATACTCTATTTAATGAATCTAAGAAATAAACATAAATATTGTGTAGGTGTTTATTTGTTTGTATAACATATCTATATTAACGTATGTGAATGAATAATTAAAAATGAAAACTAGAATGGATAGGCATGTCTGGATTTATTGTTTCAAGAAAACTCCATGTCTGCGATCGTGCTATACCAACCGAGTTATAATGATTTTTTATAGAGCATAGTTTTTATTATAAACATGCCACGCAAAGAGTGCGAGACAAGGTTTTAAAAGCTATATTGCATGTTAAAAGTAAAAACGTAATTATTAAGTAAATCAATGTTGCATTCACCTCGAAATTATTATTCACTCATTTGATTCACAGGAGGTTAGTGTGTATTATATTAATGTTTTTATCTAAACAAAATTATGTTATATTTGTTTTACTTGTTTAGCAATTTAAAAGATAAATCAATAAAATAAAGTGAAATAATGTTAAAATTGTGTTTCGCTGGAAAATAAAAAAGCGCCCATAATTATTGTTATATTTTGTGGAAAAGTGATGTATATAATATTTGTGTTCTTGATAGTTTGAATACTAAACTAACTTATAATTAGCACTAGAAGTAACTTAATGTTTCAGCTGGTAATTTCAGTTAAAGTGAAAATCTTACAGAAATATTTCACTGCATCTTTTAAGTAATTTGAAGATATGAGTTTCTTACTTTATGATGGTTGACTATAACAGAAAAATCTCGAGTTTTCATTCGAATTGCTCAATTTAATTAAATATAAATTTACTATAGTTTAAATTAACTCAACACCTTAGCTCAGTGGGTGGCGTGTCTGGTCCAGGTCTGGTCTCGGGTTCGATTCCCGGCATGGTCGAAAAATGTATCATTTAAAAGATATGGGTTTAACCTTTCACATTGATAAATTAACGGATGAGGACTGGATGTTGTGCATGTACTATTCGTTAGATTATAAGGTATATGAAGCTACGACAGGTCAAGCATAGCCGGTAGTAGAAAAATATTACACTAATTGAATAAAAAACTGACACAGGATGGAAACGGTAATGGGTTTAAAAAAAACTATAAATCTAATAAAAACATATTTTTTTAAAACTATCCAGTACCCTAATAAGTCAATATATTTAAATAAGAATGCTTAGCACAGTGTCATAATTATATTTTCTTTTTGATTTTATTATTTTTTAATTATCAGTCATTTTATTTGACTTATTATATATATATGATTAAATTCAATATATGTAAGTTACCTATATAAATTCATATACAACACCAAATTAAAATATAACCCCAATATTATATGACTTTCGACCCTCCCATCATTGGCAAACAAGACCAATTTTTGATCCAAGCAGCTGATAAATTTGTGAATATATACAAGAACGCAACCCGTATGCCTACTATCTGAATAACACTTAAATGTGCTGTACACTTCTAAGTGAAGTTCTGAGTCCATTATATCTTAAGTCACTCTAGTTTCAGATAAACACATAATTAATGGATAACTTGTGTATACTAGCCTACTTATTTCATATTTATGAGACAGAAAACTTTGGCAATCAAGATGTACAATCAAATTTGAGTTCATTCTGTCATACCTTGATTGTTGTTGTGTTAAGTATTTGGTTCTACTTTCTTCACATCAATTTTTCTTTTCAAACAACGCACAGTTCACATCCAGAGCGTAAGATTATCATGATAGCAATTAACATAGTGAAACTCCCCAATTGTACAATCTTACTTCCAAAGATCACCTCCAAATTTGATACATGCCATTGAGTTTGTACAGCCTTTGCATTATAGTTGTATCTTGAACATTTCAAACCCTTCATAATATAAACTTACCTACTCATTTACTCATACGCAGCACACCTAAACCTTTCAGCGTTTAATTTGTCAGTCTTTATTACCTCTTGGAATGTTTTTGGATCTACTTCCCCTACTGTAGTAAACATGATATTATTTTTCCACTTTTGCCACTTTTGACAATTCTTTGCAATTATATTGGCATAAAGTTCTTCATCGTCCATTTGTTTATTCATGCTAACAATTTTTATTTTGGAGTTTTGAAAAGCTGAAACTTGTACATAAGAGCTATTACCTATTTTGTCTACCACTGATTGCTCTAATATTTGTAATTCCTCCTTTCCGGTTGCACTTACAACTACTCGACAGTTCCTAACATCTCACGCCAATCGATACCTCATGATAGTTTTATTATCTCTTTGAATTCACACCTTGTTACACATCCTTGAACATGATTTGGTGTTATAAGTGGTTAGCTGGACGATTTTAACTTTTCAGCATAAGTTTCAGATAAATAAAGGTCGTGCTTGTGGAGGGTTAAAAATTGTATCATTTCCTTAATACCCGAGATTTCTTTCAAATAAACACCCATAGAAGCATTCTGTGTTATCTATCTATAAATAAATCTATCGTATATTTATCAATGCTAGTAAACCAGTGAACTAATAACACATGACCTACAAGTACAAATTTAACTATTACTAGAAAATACATATTACCCCGAAAAACAAGTACTCAATCACTTAATTTAAAAGTGTCAACATCTATTTTATCGGTGATCAATCAGTTTTTAGGTTATCCTGTGAATAACAGTAAATAACTAGGTCGAAGCATACGTTGAATGTAGGACAATATTCACATTAATAAGTTGCCAACCTATAGAGTAAATCCTATGAATTTTAATTAACAACCAATATCAGGCAATCCATTCGTTAGTATTTTCCTAACCTAATAAAAGTTTCTTTGAGGGTCATTACTCTTCAAATTTTCTCTATATCGTTACTCGCAACAAGACAGGATTAGGATTAATATAAATTATTGTTGTTTTCTCAAACCATTGGTACCTGCAACGCGCTAGTGGTATATAGCTTAGTTATGGGCAAGTTTTTAAATATATTTTAACCATATGTATTTTTGTCTATTTTCTAGCGTGTTCCGTGAGTACATACAATCAACGAAAAATGACATCTGTGGCTCCATTTAAGTAAAAGGCAACACACCAGATAAAAGTTAAACAAGTGGACGCACACAAGCAATACTGTTGGTTCTATCTGTTCCGTTTATGCATAGCTATCGACCAGAACAGAAACAACTAACTAGCTAATTTCTGTAAACTCGGTTATATAGAACCAATTTAGACTGACCAGACTGTTAGTTAATACTTTTGATTAATGTATGATTTGATTTGTTAGTTTTATAAAAGTGGAATCGCAAAATTAAATGCACTTTAATATTTACAACAATATTGAAATATACAATGAAAGTGCTTACGATTATTTTTTTAATATTGAGATCAATAAGTACAATCGACACTAAACTTAGTACTTCTGTTGGACATCCAACTTTTGTTAGCAACAGATTTGCTCAAATTATTCATCGCATTATTGACGTGGTAAGAAAAAGTCATCCATGTCTAATGTCCACCATTGTCTTACAAGGGAACCATCTTCAAAATGTAGATATATTTTACAGGCAACTAGAGTATGTTCCTCTTTTAATTTTAAATGTGAAAGGAAATGATGAATGGGAATTATTGAATGAAATGTTTCCAGATGATCTGGTTTTAAATGGTGAATTGAAAATACCAGAAGTAATATTTTGGTTTATAGGAAATGATGAAACGATTTTTTGGGTGCGACTGAAAGAATTTAGAGAAACCTTCCTTGGAAATCCAAAATCCCCTTTTATATTAATTATTTCATCAAATGATAAGAATGAGATAAAGACATTTCAAGAAGAATGCCGTAAGACTTGGTTTGAGTATAGTATTTTAAATGTAATATTGATTGTTTTACCTGATTATGAAAACCAAATAATTGACTCTACATCCATAATTAGTGATGTCAAGGCATGGTTCTTCAACCAGTTTAGAAACAATGGTACATTTACAGATATGTCAAAATTGTTGAAGGGAAATAAATATAAAAATATTTTTCTAGACAAACTACATGATATTTATGGATACAAAATAAAGGTTTCTAAAAGTAGAAATATATACGGTTTAAAATCAGGATATGAAAAAAGTACACACAATTGCATTAAAATGTTTATCGAATATATAAATGGAACAATGGCGATAATCGACCCGGAGCACCAAGCCAGTGAGAGTGATGAAGCCTTAATTGAAGAAGAAAAATTGGACAGTAAAACAAAAATGCCAGATATATATGGAGATGCTATATTTAAACATCCTAATAATATATTCAAAACTAGCATTTCTTGTGATACACCTTGTTTGAAGTTTCTTGTGCCAAAAGCACTTCGTGTCCCACAATATATGAATGTGATTTTACCTTTTACAAAGACTACCTGGGTAGCTATATTTTGTACTTTACCAATGATCACATTGTTCTGGAAATTGTTCAGACAAGATGCGTCCTTAGAAACCAAAACAACATTGGAGACTCTTAGAATAATTTTGAGTGGTGCGACATTTCTCTCTGTAGTTTCCTTGCCTCATAAATGTTTTATTGGTTCGTGTTTGTTGTTAACTTTGGTACTGATGAGCGCGTATCAAGGAAGTTTGACCAGTTACTTGACGACACCCCATTACTATCCAGATATTGACAATATGGAGCATTTGTATGAATCTGGACTAATGATATCCATACCTAATTATGATGGTCAGAAAGATATTATAGATGTCTTATTAGTGAATACCGATCCTGGTGATAAAGTTTTTAACGTTTTATTACAAAGGGCTAGTTTTGCATCCGATGTAAAAAGTGTACTTGACACGATTGCCTTCAATAGAACACTCGCGTATGCTGATGCTGATCAAATTTTGCTTTTATTTATAGAACTCAACGACTATTATGAGGAAGGATATCCTCTAATTCACATAATGGAGGAGTGCTCTTACAAAATATATATCTGTTTACAGTTCCCCTTTGTTTCCCCCTATCAAGACTTAGTAGATACAGTAATGAGAAGGGGATATGAAGGTGGTATAATTAATAAGTGGCAAAGTGATGATAGATATGAAGTGATGCTGTCAGCTCGTAATAGGATTAAGCCAGTTGAACTGACACCACTAGAACTCAGCCATGTTCAGACTTCCTTCTATATACTTCTTGGGGGTCTTACACTCAGCTCCATTTCACTGATTTTAGAGCTTATATTTGATATTCTCGCACGATTTAGAAATTCTAATGCAGTGTGACACTAATGCTTTAATAATCAGCGTTAAATTGTGTCAAGAATTATGTTAATTACAAAGTGTTCAACTAAAATAGTGTTTTAGCTGTCTCGCCATTCATTAGGTTTATCCATAATTTATTACATTAATGAGGTAGGAATGGTACCGAAGAATTATACGCATAAATATACGAATATTTACGTCTAGTAAGAACGAAAAATGGGTTTGAGGTAACCAACCTCAATTAACCCGGCTAGGATTTAACTTTCTATAAGCATCCAACTTGACTAGATATTCTTGAAGCTTAATCTTTTTTGCCAGTGAAGGGAGGGTTAAGGTCATATAATATTTGAGCTAAATTTTTTTAATTTTATGTTGAGTATAAATTTATTTAGGTAAATTACATTAATTGAATTTAATATTAAATATTCAATATCATTATTACTTTTTAAACTAATTTACCAATTATTTGAAAAATTGCATACAATACCAAATACATACAAGTGTTATATCTTTATAAACCCTTTACGTTGGGTTTTAAGAATACTTGTCCAAATTGCGTTATAATTCTGAAAGGAGTTATTTGACACGGGAGTTTCCAAATATTATTATAATTTCCCACATAGATCAGTAAGGAAATTTGACCAAAGTTTCTTTTTATTTTGCTATCAGCTTTTCGTTGTCGTTTTTTAAAATGTGTTGGTTGGTTTTTCGTACACTAACAATCCGAGCTAGGTGCATTTAGTTATTATCACTAAAGATATGGGAGAGAGGATTTAGATCAAGTGTACTATAATTTACATGAAGGCTTAAAAGGAAACCCTTTAGGAAATACACTATGTGTACATCTGGCTGGGAATCGATACCCGAACTCCTTGTCATCAGTAAATCACACTGAACAAGCGTGACACCTAAGTCCACGTGAGCCTTTAAGAGGGCATGTCTCTATATATATATATACTCTTCTACGCATGATTAGTCTATAAAGGTAGGCCTACAAACAAAACACACAAAAATGTAAACGTATTGATAATTATTGCTATCTATCATTCAAACATAACGTAAATAGAATTTCAAAACACAATAAACTGCAGACTACCACGATAACTATATATCCAGATATTTCTTAAAAATATGGTGGAGATGAGGGTCAAATTAGCACATTCCTTGTTGTATATATATATATATATATAGCCAGGTGTACACATAGTGTATTTAAAAAAATATCTGGATATATAGTTATCGTGGTAGTCTGCAGTTTATTGTGTTTTGAAATTATATTTACGTTACGTTTGAATGATAGATAACAATAATTATCAATACGTTCACATTTTTGTGTGTTTTTTTTGTGGGCCTACCTTTATGGACTAATAATGCGTAGAAGAGTGCAAAGGTGAATATTCAAATAAATATAACAGCTGTTCTAGATGCACCTGCTCCAACTATTTCTTACGGAGGAATCCAAATCCCGCCCTTTCCCTCTTGAAAATATTTGACTACAACATACCTATTAATTTTCTCTGACTACACCACTGTTATTTAAATATATATCATCCTGGTTCTGTTAAAATACAATTTGTATTTATTTATCGATCTATGAGCTGCTAATTTAATTTATATTTTAATATTTTTATTTGGGACAATATCTTAAATTATTTTACTGGGTGTTTCTGTGGACTTTTAAGTTCATGTTGAATATAAATTTATATAATTGATCGGTGGGAGACTTAAACATAATATATAATAACTTCTGTTTCTAATAGAAACCTGTATCGCACGCTGGCTTGTAGGGATAAAATCTATTATAAAAATTTAAAAAATATTTAAAATTATGGTAAGACAAACGAAATACTTTATTTTATATTTGTAAGTTTTAAAAGCACACTATAATATTATATGAATGTTATCAAATTCCAATACATTTTCTTTGAATAACATTTTAGGCCTAAATAATTTAAAATTACTTTTTTAATAGGACTGTAATAATTGATAAAATAATAATTAATTTTTTTTCGAGGGAATTTGTAAACTTGAAGAAAATTTTATTGGCTTCGACTTAAAGGGCGGGTCATTTTGGTTGGTGTCAGATTTCTCTTTCAAATGAACTGTTACACCTCTAACGGAACACTTAACGAATGAGTCTGTATTAGTTGCCATTCTCACGCACTTATAATATAATATCCTTGTATCTTGTACAAATGGAAATATTATAATATATTATATTATAATGCGAAGAAATAGTATATTGAGAAATATTGTGAAGTAAAATGGTTTGACTCTGATATTATATAAATAAATATGTTAGTTAGGTTATTTATTTTCCAAGTCTGGTATTGATTGAAACATTATACGAGTAAATAAATCAATGACCTGGCATTCTCCTTTAAAAATTAAAATATCAAGTAATATAGTTGAACCGGTGGAGTAACAAATTAAGCCTGCACCCCCACCCCCTCTGAGACACCCATCCCCACGATTTATTTTAGGGCTCCGTTTTCCAAGTCATCTTACACCTTAATAATCGTTATAAGAAATAATTATTAGTCCTAAATAACTACTAATTTATTAATTACACCTTATAATGACTGTCTTAGCCTATTTTCTGTTTTGGGGACGTCATAAACCAGTCAGTTTGATCGCATTGAGATAAAAATAAGTCCGGGCTATTTAAAACAGAATAAAATAATTAAAATAATGATATAGCTTAGCTATTATTTACAACACCTTATGGCGAACATATTCAACTATCTAAATTGTCAATAATCAGTATTTAAGTTAATTGATTACCATTATTTCTACAAAAATTATAGTAATTTAAAATTTCTTTTCGTGGACCCTTAATACCATTACCAACCCACCCCCTCAGCCCACCACATTGCACCTGTGGGTCTGGGTATTAGGCTAACGAGTCAAACTCTACATAGTAGGAAATTAGTGAGAAATATTGAATTATCAATTATTTTTGATCTTTTTCAAAAATATGTATTAATTATATTATATCCCTGTGTCACAACAAAGTAAACAATAACAAAATTTGGTGTCATTGGAATGGAAATGTTCTATTGTATTAGTGTTTAGGACACGGTACTCCTTAAACTCATTTTTATCCAAGGATTAGTCCATTCTTCTTGCTTCCTCTCACTGGAGTGGTGCTGGAAAAATATTTATTTTGTTTTCTAGGAGCACGTTTAAATATCTATTATGGAAAATATAGCAATTTAATTTAATTAGTATGCTAACCATGACCAGTACCTTGGTGTATATTGTTACAAGTACTAACAATACTGGTTTAAAACATGTTGGGTTGGCTAAACAAATAACATCAGTCCGTTTTGTTTCTACATTGTATAGTGTCTAGTGTATGTGATCAGAGCACAGAACTTTGACAGTGGTTTGATTAATATATGTATCAAATAAAACATATAAGGACAAGAAACAGCTATCTCAATATTTTAATGACTAGAACTTGATAATTTATTTGATATATCTATATTTATTTCCACAATTTCTACTGCAGCTTGATGTAATTTTGTCACGAAGATAATTTCAACTTAACAATGTAGTTTAATGTTTTTGTGTGTGTTTCCTCAAACGTCTTGATAGCTAAGGTTTAATTGAAACTGTATTCATACACTTTATAATATTACTACCATTATATTTATTGTGTGTTACAATAGGAAAATATAACTTCTAGGAGACACAGCCTAACATTAGAATCGTAAAATGGAAACTAATAAGTAATAACACTAAGTTTAAAGAAGTATGAATTGATGTTATTGATGCTTTTTTTAAAGGCAAATTTTAATCTGAACCAAGAACGTTTTAAAGACAATTATTTTATTTTATCATACTTTTAAAAATTAAATAAAACTAACATGCAACGTTTTGTTGTATAACAAGTTTAAATAAATTAATTCATAGTTACTCTATTTTAGCTTGTGTAGCTATTACTT
Source organism: Timema douglasi (assembly GCA_901482245.1). Classification (NCBI taxonomy): domain Eukaryota; kingdom Metazoa; phylum Arthropoda; class Insecta; order Phasmatodea; family Timematidae; genus Timema; species Timema douglasi. Next base: position 52,398 of record CABEEJ010004230.1, read on the forward strand.
GAATATGTGTTTCTGTTAGTTTTTAACTCATTTCATCAATAAAATAATGTAATTAACAATTAAACTTGGTCATATTTTTCAAGGTTAGTTAGCCTTTTCTGTATAATTACTTACCATCTGGACTTTATTGGTCTGATGTAATAAAAATTAAACACGTTTTTAATTATATTCTTACTTTCTCGCTGTCTTATAGGTAAAAAAAAGTATTATGATCGTCAAAAAAATTAAACTCGAGATTTTGATGAATGTCGACGTTTCATGACCCCCCGAATCTGAAAAAGTGGTTTTTGAATTACCGTCTGTCTGTCTGATGTACCCCCAACTAGCGCCTTAACCGTTTTACCGATCAGCATAAAAATTGGCTATATGCTTTAAAAAAATATTAATATATTGACCTACATAAACTTATTTAACAAGGGCGTAGAAAGCGTGGGGGTCATGGGGGTCCGGACCCTCCTGAAGTTTGTTGGACCACCCTAAAGGGGGATCCATGTATACATACAATTTTTTTAACAAGGTATAGCCTTTTACTTTTACTATAATTTAATGTAAATTCCTTCAACTAATTACTAGTTAATTATTATTTTAAAATTTATCTTTTAGATGCGACTTGTAGAACTTCCGATTGTAAAATTAGCTCTGGCAACATTTCAAATACTTTTTTTTCCTTCATACAAATATGTATTGGTAAACAAAATACGTTTCTTGGTATGAGTCGAGTTTGGGGGTCCGAGAAAAGTAGGCAAACACTTTTACTATCAATTTTAATACCTTATTTTATGAATCAGCAAGCGGAAAGAGCAGCTTAAATAAAATAACAATTGTCAGAAATGAAGTCGGTAGATTATGTAGTCTGAATACCTGGATATCCCCCATCCTCTCTTTCAACAAACTTACTTATTCAAAGCACTATTTTGTAACTATGAACATTTTGAAACTATTTACAAAATTTGAACAGCGCCGCATTACTAGTCAATACAGTGTTAAGTGTAGTGAGAGGTTGTGTGTTGTTTCGGTGTGTGGTTATGGAGAAAGGATTAAGTATTACAATACTAGTGGCCTGTTTGTTGTTGCTAATGTACTAAATATTAGTATTAGTTAAATAATTATACAAAAAGTCAGACCTTAAAAGACTTTAATATACGCTTGACACGTGGCATGCAAAATAACCACCAGCAGAGCCATTGAAAGAGGTGAGATGTTTTTTAAAAATTAGATTTAACCCCCCAAATTCCAATACCAGTTCGGTTATGCTTACTTGTACTAACTATGCTAGTGTTGTTTGAATGTGATGCTTTTAATTCTCAGGGCTTGTGAATCATGTCAATATAGGCCAGATATTTTTGTAAAGAGGGGGTGAATTAACCCTCTAAGGAAGCACCTGCCGATTGTTCGGTTCCAACTATTAAAATTAACTTTTATTTATTAAGTTGAATCAACCCATCATTTGATAATGATCATGTCAATTGGCTTGCTTATAAAACAAACTAAGCGACTCATCTCTAGTGCATAAATTATTCGACTGTAGGATATTTTTTTAAATCTGTATTTGTTCATAGAGTAGCATATGTCAAGAAAGCTATATATTTTACAAATAGGTACAGGTATACTACATTTCTGAGAAAGTAGATGATATTTCGAAAATATTATTTACTACTTTTTTATTCCTATTAAGTTCTTAATGTAGTATTTTACATTCAAGTTCACACAGCTTTGATTAATGATGATATGTAATATTATAGAATCTAGCACACACCCCTGTATCCTTCTCACTCCCGACACAACCCGACACAACCCGACACAACCTCACCAGGACGCATAAAAAGGGACAAAAAGAACAATTCATGGATCATAGCCCACAATCGAAAATACCATTCGCCTAAATAATGTAGGGGTCCATTTACTAATGTTTGATGCTCAAAGACGACGTGCTTACTGTAGCACAAAAAGTTGTCAAACGAAGTACTCTGGCATGCAAAGCTTGTAATGTTGCACTATTAAGGCATGTTTTGAGCCATCTCATTCATCATCTACTCCAAAATAAGAGACAGTATATTTGAATTGTGTAAGAATTTTAAAAACTTTTGTTTATGCTATAAAAGAGCAATCTCTTTTTATATAATTAACATTTTGTATTTTTATCACTATATAATAATGTAAATGTATATTGAAATAAAATGAGATAAACATAAACTTTTTATTAGTAATATGTAATAACAGGTTTTTATTTTGATATTATGTATCCTGATCATTGATAAAATATACTGGTCCAACATATGAACCACTGCCCATTAAAGAATGTACATGTTTCCTATGGTATTTGGTCCATATAGGGACCTCCCCTTAAATTGATAAAATACACTAATAAAAATGAAATTTTCATTGAATTCACTTTCTATAGCATATAAAGAGAAAGGATATATTTATATATAAAACTGTTATTACCAATAAGCGGGTCTTTTGCCCTATAAAGGGTTAAAATATAATAACATTGATTTTTTCAACTATTGTGTCACAAACCATGCTATCAATCATTGTATTATCTTATTAAATGTAGAATTCATTTTTTTATCTGGCTTGAGTGCCAAATAGAGTGCAATCATTATAATAAGAAAACATTTCAATATTAATTTTAAAACTTTTTTTTTTGCTATTTTGTATTTACATTAGATTGAAAATCATGTTCTTTAACAAATATAGCTTACCCATTCCTAAATATCTAAAATTCATAAGTGCAGTTAGCTGATATTGTGGATTTTGAACTTTCCAAATCTTATTTGAAAAACTACTTCTCACGGTGTTAAAAGATTGAAATATATCAGAGCTAAACAAAACATCATAATTTTGAAAAATTTTGGCTGGAAATGAAGTAAAGATATACCCCCAAAAATGTCCTATACTGTAATGTACCTGATTTGCCCCTAAAGAATATGTGAGAGCATTGACAATAATCTCGTCCTAATTTTATAAACGTAGTTTATTTTATTTAAATAATACAATCTATTACGTGACGCTTAAAGCACTTCTTCTTTCAAGAAGGCACAAAAGCCACTGTAAATGACGTCAGAGTGCACCAGTAGAGTCAAGATGACAATTTAAAAGTCTTTAAAATAATAACTTCCTCTTCTAGAAAGATCGATATGCATTTTTAAAAGGTAATTTGAGTCAATTTCCTGTTCTCGGACATTCTACCTTCATCCAGATGTGTTTGTTTTTTTTGTATTTTATTTTTTCCAAGCACAAGCTTCTAGAAGCTTCCATGAGCAATGGATATATACGAAAGATGGTGCAATGAAAGGGCACTAGGAGCCCAGTCCTTGATACTTGGACTGCAACTCCTGTCCGCGATTACTACGATCGTGTTATCAGCCGCCTCTCTAAATTGTTACGCTACGCGACATCAGTTTTCCGACCATTACAAATAGTGATTATTGAATATATAAATAGTATCAAACTTTACAATTGTGCTATTATTCAAGAACTTTTCAATTGGCGCTCGATCACGGGGCTATAAATACCAATTATATCATCAAAATACAGTACGGCTTCATTGGCTCCCAATTTCGGGGCATAATAATTCCGTGTCGTATTAATTGGCGCTCGATCACGGGGCTATAAATACCAATTATATCGTCAAAATACCGTACCGATTTAATTAGTGCTTGACCACGGGGCAATTATCAGCTAATTAAACGGTGATCTCATCGATTGTGATTCAAGACAGGGACCCGTAAAACCAGAACATTACAATACCACTCAAATAAAACACCTCCGGTTTAGGATAAAATTAAAATATTTAAAACGAATGAATGAAAAATATATAGATTTATTGTGATCATTGTATTAAACCAAATATTAATGCAAAATACTTTGTTGATTGAATCGTTTGGCCAAAGGAATATAATTAGGCCTAGCCTACATTTTGGCAGCCAGTCATATCAATTGAAAAGTGGGCCTTTACAACGCTTTATTTATTTAAAAATTGCATAGTTATGTGGAAAAACAACTATTCCTTGAAATTTAAATTCCTTTTTTAAGCACTTCATAAAGGTCTAGGCATATTTGTATCGAGTCCCTTCCCCTACAATTATTAATATTTCACTTAAAACATGAACCTTTTCATCGAAAAAAAATTATTCACACACAGCTGTGGTAGCCTAGTGTTTAAAAACTAGAACCTTAGTAGCTATGTAGGACCTTTAATAGTTTTTGGAGAGAATTGTCAATGTTTTTCAAGAAGGCCTAGACCTAGTTTTATTAAATAGGTATACTGTGGTATAATAATAAAAGTTTCACTTGAAACCTGAACCCAGATATTGAAGAAAAAATTTACTTACCCAACTGTGGAAGTCTGATGCTTATTTAAAATGAAATAAAGTACCGTAGGCCTAGTGGTTTAAACAAATCAACACTAACAAATAAAATAATGATTCAGGAGAAAAACAATATTTACTTTTATTTCTTATTCCATTTTCAAATACTTCTTAAAGTCCAAGGTCCAATTGTATTACATAGCCTACACTAGTTAAAGTTTCACTTAAAACCTGAACCCAACAGTCGTTGAAAAAAATATATTCACAAACAGCTGTGGTAACCTATGAGGTTACGGTTCATAAAATCCTGTATAATAATATAATTTCATTATATAAAATATCAAGTAATAAATTATTTTATATAACCATTTCCCTCACAAGGATACGGAGAATCAAATGATACCTTAGGCTACTCATATTATAATTATTTGAAAAACTTTTTATGCTTGCAACATTTAAACAACTCAACGAAATCACAAAGAAACGTAGGCTAAATATTAAAATGATACCCAAAATTTTAATTCTACTTATCAAGGTTTAAGTTATCAGTAATTACTGGATTATTAAAATACTGTAATATTTCATTAGTAATCCTTTTTATTATTATGAACTATTCCAAACTGCCAAAATCTAATGTTTCAAGCATTATTAACATGTTTTTCTTGAAATATTAGGATCCCGCTAAACAATATGGCAATACCCCGTGACTTAAGGGAGTTTTGATTTGATTGTTTATCATAAAAAATATTTTTATTAATTTTTGTTTGAGCTTAAATCGATTATCCGTATCATTTTGAGTAGAAGGATGAAGTTAAATTATTATTTATTTACTGATTTTATGTTCTTTAAATGTTGCAAACATAATTTTTTTTCAAATAATTATAATATGAGTAAGGTATCATTTGATTTTCCGTATCCTTGTGAAGGAAATGATTGCATACAATAATTAATTATTTGCTATTTTGTTGAGTAAAGTGTCTTATATATACCAAAATTTATGCACCATCATCAACTAGGTTACCACAGTTGTTCGTGAATGTTTTTTTTAACGAATGGGTTCAGGTTTTAAGTTAAACTTTAACTAGTGTGGGCTATGTAATACAACTGGACCTTGGTCTTTGTAAAAAACACTAAATATTCTCTCCAAAAACTATTACACTAATAAGTAGGCCCCTTAGAGTAAAACTAGTAGAGAAAAAAGGGAAATTTCTCAACGAATAGGTTCATGTTTCAAGTGAAACTTTAATAACTGTAGGGTAAGGGATTTAATACAAATATGCCTATACCTTTATTAAGTGCTCGAAAAATGGATTACAAATGCGAGTAAAAGTTGTTTTTCCACATAACTATGCAATATTTAAATAAATAAAGCATTGTAAAAGCCCACTTTTCAATTGATATGACTGGCTACCAAAATATGGGCTTGGCCTATTTATACCCCTTTGGCCAAACTATTCAATCATCAACAAATATTGCATTAATATTTGGTTTAATACTAACGATCACCATAAGTCTCTATTTTTTCATTTATTCATTTTATAGCTCCAATAGTTAGAATCTCATTTGTTATCTTTCAAAACTATCTCCATTAATCTCTGACAAATCAATGTCAATAGTTTTCGTAAGTCTAACACTTTAATCTAGCTCAACAAATTCTTCAAAATAATTTTAGCTCTAGTTCAAAATGTAGTATTTTTACGCTTGTTAAAACATTCCAGCATATCATAAATATCTGAATCAAATAGTAACATTAAACTTTATCTTAACTAAATACATCAACACATATTGGAATGTTTAGAACAGTCAGCTGACAGAGTGGTGGCCATGTTGTTCTCTACGGTAATTAAATTGAGACTTGCTCACTAACCTCCACAACTTCTTCGAGTTAGTGAAACCTGAAGTTTAAGCTCAGGTTGCGTGATAAATTAACATTGAAACAGGTAATAAACATGTTGAGTTGAGGTTATAATTTAACTTCGACAAAACCCGACATTGAAACAGTGACCCTAACAGACAATATTTAAACTAAAGGTAAAATGATATATAGTGACAACAGCAGTTGCTAATATTGCAGCAAACTAAGGTTGCAAAGTTTGATCAACATTTACGAGTTGTCAACCCACAAAGCATACATATTTCAAAAAGAGCAAAAAATTGCTACACTTGAAATAAGAGTCTTAAAACAATTTATTTTGTGTTACTACCACCAGAAACTCTTGTTATAATATTAGGAATAGTGACGGGGAAATCAGTTAAGAAGTTTATCTGACAGTAACAAAGTTTGTTTATTTTATTTAGAATAATTAAAATTTTAAATACAAAATTAGAACAAAATATAGTAGCATGACGTGAAGCGCTTATCCACTCAGATTAAAAAAACTCAATTTAGATAATGAAATTAATAGACTTTACAATAGCTGAAAATACAAAAGGAAACATATAGTAATTAGCTGGTTGTCAGTACAACACTAATAATAATAGTAATCATGGAAGTCTGTGGTTAAAAGTTGAATATCCCGCGCATTTAGAGAGAAAAGCAATAACTCCGTTATTACTCCTATCTAATATTTCTACATTAATTAACATTAGAACTAATATGAGAACTCACCCTAATAAACGCCTTCAAGCAAAACGCAATAATCATGATCATTTATTATGATAAATTTGATATTTACATAGCCCTTACAAAGAGGTAAAAAGTTTATATTTCCTTTAGCTTGAGTAATAAGTGCAAAAAACGATACTTCATCGTAACCCCTAACCAACATTTAAACTTAGGTAATAATAACCAGAAAAAAAATACGCGCCTTCAAACCAAAAGAAATCAACATAATGTTGAATGGTAATAATACAAGAATCTATCAAGTCCCAAACTAACCTACTAGTGCCCTGTTCTCTACGTTTGATCAGTTAACTAGATAACTGCAAATACTATACATAAGCTAAATATATCAAGAGAGAACGGGTGGTAAGCCCGAGACGCAAAGTTAGCCACAGCGAGGCCTGAAAATACATTCATTAAATTAGATATACAATAAAAGAGAAATTGCACAGACTAATTGAATTAAACCTTGCATAAGGAGACAGAAAGGCGACCGCATTTGCCACGAGCTGTGTGAGACATTTCAAAGTTAATGTTTAAAAGAGTTTAAGTCCCAGACAATAATTTTGATTAGAAATCCCCCCATTACGTCGAATATGAATTTTGAATATTTAAATAATATATCCCGGTCCCTAAGTTGCCGTCCTCGCCTAGGTCAGTCGGTGGTATATTGAGTGACCATTGAAAACCAATGTCCCAATATATACTCATAATTGTATCCACAGAGAGAAGGAGCAAGGGAAGGAGGGGGTAGGTAGAAAGAACAAACACGACACGAGAAGGAGGTCCTAGCAACAAGTAGATTGTTCTAGACGTTCATAACGCCGGAACTGCCGCTGGCGTGGCCATGGGGAACCTCATTCTTTGTTTCTGGCTGGGCGTGGATTGATCCCCGAGCACCCAGTCGGTCGAAAGCTCCACTCAGTCTGTTGTGTAGAGCGTTGCAGAGTGGAGGTCAGAGCACGTGCTCTTGTGTTGGAGTTCATCAAGGGGGTTTGGTGAGTGTTGCCCCATTTGAAATAGCTTTAACTTGAAACTCGTTACATAATGAATTGATAAAAATAATTTAAACATATTGTAACGTGGGGCGCACGTGACCTGGGAGGGTCACAGGCCGTTCACACGTTCACGTGTGAACCACGAGTTCTTTTAGAGATATTGGGGTATGCTGCTGACCAAACAGGGAATGAAAATGCCCACGGAATATTCAAGGTTTTGATTATTAAAATTACCACATACATACACACACTGATTAACTATGTATCTAAATTAATTATAACTAAACAAGTTATTAAGTAAAATAAAAAGAGCCTTAATCAAGTCTGTAAATTAATAAACTAATAGAAGACATAGAGATGTAAGTAAATTGAATATACAAATTAACAACTATAAAACACCTAATAACTATTCAAATATTTAAAAACAGTCACAAAAATGATCATTAACACAATAGTTCACAATAACTACAAATGTCACTTGTCCCACACACGATACATGGTGGTGACCCGCTATACACAAACGCCAGACTCGCTGACCCACCCGCGGACGCGCCGACCTGCTCGTTGGTCAATCTGGCTCATACACTTGACACGCCGGTATACACAATGTACACACTGGTCCACACACTCTCACTGGGGACACCCGGACTCATTAGTCGAGAACCATGAACTGAGTACCCACGGCTATCGCTTAGCGTGTATATATAGGGGTGATGACAGCTAAGGGTCTGGAATTTTCCATTTCTATAATTAAAAGTCCAGAATAAAAAGGATCCAGACCCCTCCAGACGTGTCTCCGTCCTCCCCCCACACCCCTTCGGCCCCTCTAATCCCCCAATTAAGTGAGAAGGTCGCTGCCTACCTGCTAGACTAGGAGGGAGACAGAGAGAACAAAGAGCGCAGCCAGAGTAAACAATGAGAGTGCGTTGGTCCCGCTGTTAAACACTAATCTTGTTACACCATATTTAAAAAATGTGAGAACAAAAAGGATAAAGGATGGAGTTGAAAAGTTTTGGAATTGGAATGAGGTTTAATAAGTTTTGGAAATGTACACACTGTATTAAGACCGTTATTTTTTGGTAGCAATTTCAAAATCTATTAATTTTTAAAATAATTAAAATAAGTGCAAAGTAGTTTTTAAGGGACAGTTTTATATTTAATCGACAATGAAAATACCCTACTTAGTAAAAGTGTATCAAATAGGCTACACTTGTACATGTTTAGTGAAATCATGTGTGTTGAGATAAGCATATCTAAATAATAGTACAAATTATTAAAAAATACAAAAGTTAATTATTAATAATCAAGTATAAAGTCTTTGAAAAGTACAATTCAATATTGCGTACCCTAGTTTTTTACATTAGAAAATTTACGTCTTCTACAATCAAAACAACATATTTCACGGGTTAATCTCGGTGACTTTTAGCATTTTCCATCACCTCATATCCAATAACATTAGCTTCTGGGTCGTCGACTGGGGCAATAACCTCCTTAGAATTCACATGGCGGCATTCTATGAAGAGATAAATGGAGTATAATTATAAGATATTCCAGCATAATCTATCGCTCCCCACGGTGATTCCCCAAGAGCTTCTTGACACCACAGAATAGATATTTTCAACTCAATGACCTTTCTTTGCTTTCGTATGAGGAGCACCCTAGTACGTAAAGTATGACTCCTTTCCTTGCAGTAATTGATTATTGTTTCTTCCGTTTGTCAATATAGAACTTTTACATTGAGAGAACTTGAAATGCCATATGGAGGGACTCTTTAAAGCTGTATTTGTTAATACCATCCTTTATTAGACCTCTACATTCAAAATTACTCTCATGACCATGCTAAAATCTCTGAAGATTTTGAAAGTACTGATCAGGGTGAATGATGGTTTCAAGTTGTCGCACCTTTCTTTCGATCATATCCAACACCCTATCTGGGAGTATGTAAGAGTAACCAGTGACTGGGATGGGCAGCACATTATTCTTGGTTTTGGCACCTCTTTTGGTAACCAGTTTAGCAGTCCAGTGATTATAATGGTGTTTATGCTATTCCCACCGATACCATGAGCAAATAACCTGATGGTATCGACATTTTCTGGGTAGAATGTGTTTGATAAACGGTGGCCTATATATGAGGCTATTTCTCTTAATTATTTTCGACCATACATTTCTGTCCAAGCATAAATAAATGTGTTTTCATGTGTTCAGCGGGAAGAGCCCAAACAGAATGTGAAATTATAAACATAAAACCGCTTCAAGAACTAAGCAATTTGGTCTGTCATCTTTGGAAAAAATAGAGTCTGTTTGACAGTCAAAGGAATAGGTTAGGGCATTTTCTTTATCTTCACATAGTAGTAAAAATGATTATCTCTTCTTATACACAATTAATTTGATTAGGTATCAGGAAAATATTTATTTTGGATATACAGACGACTTGATTCTTTCCTTCATTTTCACACACTTATAACACTGATCTGTTACTGGTGAACTGAACCCAACATTGTAATTATTCTTGATGAATACCGTTCTAAAATATTCATATAACCCTTTCAAATTCTCAGTTCCAACACACTTGTTGTAATCTTTCCAAAAGATCAGTGATACAGAGGTGACTGGGAAGATATTGCTGTTTTGATTTTCCTTGGAAGTGGTGTGAATCAACCCTTTGCAAGGATCCAATGAAGTTTTTAACATAGGTCATTTATATTTTGTAACATGTGGTTACAATATACTACCCACCCCCATGTTAACCTTCACGCATAAACGCTCTATTGGATTCATACTACCCACTCCAAGACTAATAATCTTGATGCATTAGTACTCTTCTCTATTGTAGTTCACGGTAGTTTCGATCTATATCAAGAACATTATTAAACCATATAAAACAAGAATAAACTCCCAGCGATCTAAAACTGTTCATGTACTCACCATTTGTACCTTCTGGCTAGAACAACCTCCAAGTCAGGCCTACACACGTCTCATCCTAGTTTGACGAGTGGACCGAGTGAGCTATGGTGTGCCCGCAGCTGATCTGACCACCCCGGTCTAAGTTAAAAAAAAAAAAATGGGCCAGCCAAGATTTCCCTCGAGCAGTGGACGGCGACTATCCTGCNCCTTCTGGCGGACGACGCATTCTTTACCACCGAAACATTGTGTGACTGAAGACGTCTTGATTGAAGAGGTCTAAAGGGTCGATGTAAACAACGGGCGTATGTGATCATCTCTGCGTTGCCCAATACCACTAGCTGATCGATGGTCTACATGATTTCATGCTAGCTTTAAGATGACCGAAGTGACGTCACCGACCAAATGTGCATATGCCCCACCATTCTACCCTAGCAACGAGTCCCTATATATAACAATGTGCCAGTATACATAATCGACTGTTTGATTTCGACGCTTCAGGAGAAGTGCTGTCCTGCACTTAGACATAATCAGGATAAACTGTTCTACGTAATATTCAATGGACTTATATTTGAACTCTAAATTAACATAATATTTTGTATCAGCCAGAATAGGCGTAGTAATCTTTACCAACTTAAATGTTTATTGATTTGAAGAAATTTATGATATGAAACACTTATTAATGTATGTAGCAACTTGGGCGCTAGTGTCTGTCATGTTACTTAAAATTTTAGATAACCACAATTATTAGTTAATTTGTTGTTTGGCGTATTAAATGTAAATTGTCTTGAAATTGTGGTTATCAGTAAAAATAATTTCACCCTTTTAGTATTGTTCCTTTTGTTAATCATAATTATATATATATATATATATATATATATATATTAAAGTAACATAACTTTTGCTGATTGATAAATTTAATATAACATAATTTAATAGTCTTTTATATTTTTTTCCAAATCTTTTGCTAGAATTGATTGGTTTCATAACAATGCATTGTTTTAAGTATCATACGACTAATTATTAACGTAGGGATCTTGTTTACTTCTCTTTTTTGTGTCGAAATCTAGTAGTCCCGTGGGAGCTTGACTTAAAGTCTATAAGCCAAACTCACATGTTGTTTAAAATTTTAAAATAGCTGAGTGATATTAACATTTAATATTTAACCTTTTTATGTCTGTGTTCACAGAAGTAAATCAGAGACCCTTTGTAACAATTTAGAATTGCCCATTAGGCTCCTGTTTTTGTCATCACATAAAATACCTGATTCGATATATAAGGATTAATTATTTGTTCATTATTCAACAATATGGGATGTTCTGTCTCTTCAAGACTGACCCAGTCGAATGTAGGATATGTTTCTCATGTAGTAACATTCTCGTAAACGTACTGCTCAATTTAATTAATTTCCAACATACCTCCGTTTTACTTTTGAGGCCATGCAAATTATTGTTATTGTTATTACCTTTGAATAAACCATTTATATTGCTATTTAAATCTTTACATTGTTTTGCCTTTTAGTATGTCTCCAATGTTTTCACTCTCCCAACTTTTTGTTTATCCATGGTCGTAGAGAAGAGATAGTAGAGTGGGTGGTAACAATTTTTTCTCTGAATTTTCTGAGCGGTGGTTTCTTTCTCTCAGTTCTTTGGGTAAATATCTTGAAACTGGCGATGTAGTGGGGATTTTGTTTAACACTTCGTAGTTATCAACAGTTAAGATTATGCGCCCATGTACTATATACTGGGATGAGAAAGATTGAATATTAGAAGAAATGTACCCAAATTTGCGTGGATGGATAGTGGAAAACCATTTAGGAAGAATATCCCACCACGTCTGACTGGGATCGAACACCGATATCGATGTCATTGTGATTCTAATTTAATGAAAAGTGATGCCTTAAGCCATGCAGCCACCGAAAGAGTTCAACTGAGGAGTGTCATAGGCGTGGTATTGTTGAAGTAAATGTATAATGTTAGTCCGTGGTAGTGCTATGTAGTTCTTGTTGCCAAGAAGAGTTGCCATAAAAAGTAAACAAGACTTCAACAAACTTACATCTTATGAGTAGCAATGTCTTATGTGTTATTGTGACAAGTATAATCCTTTTAAATAAAATAGTTAATATGGGTCAATACGTTTATTTACCACTAAGCCGTCAAGTTTCCAACAGGTTATTAGCCCATTATGCTTAAAATAGGGTTTGTTATTCTTTATGTTACAGTCTATAAACTTTCTCCGAAATGGCTAGTCAGTTACCTCCAATCGAGAAGCTTAAAGGCAAAGAAAACTACGACACATGAAAGTTTGCTGTGAAGACGTTTCTGGAGCAAGAATAACTATGGGAATGCGTTACTGGTACCGATACAGACGTAAAGAAACGGTTAGAAGCTAGGTCTAAAATATTTCAACCCCTAAATTATGCCCATAAGTCAACAAAAAAATGCTAAAGAAGCTTGGAATAACCTAGCTAATGCTTTCCAAGACACAGGATTAACAATACGTGTAGATATTTTGCGTATCCTTATTGCCACAAAATTAGAAAATAGCTCATTAGTAGAGGATTATGTTAGTAAAATAATCATTATTCCATAAGTTGCCTAATATTGGCTTAACTGTATGTGATGAATGGGTAGGAACGATTTTGTTGACAGGGTTTCCCGATGATTACAAACCCATGATCATGGGTATTGAGGGCTCTGGAACGGCAGTCACAGCTGATTCAATAAAGACCAAACTGTTGCAGGACATATCGACCGTAAAGAGCGATGACGGGCTGAAAACCCATTCCATTTATTGTTCCAGTGGTGCCAGGAAAGATTTCAGACAAAAAGGAATAGATAATGAACAGCAACCTAAGAATCCTTTGGTCAAAAGTGATAATAATAAGAGGACGGGACCACACTGTTATCAGTGTAATTAGCATGGAAATTATGCTAAGAACTGTACACATAAGAGATTTGACAAACTTAATGAGGCTTCGTTAACATTTATCTCCGTTCAGACGTCAACAAAAAGTGATTATTTGTATTTAGACTCTGGTTGCTCGGCCCATTTAATTAAACATCATGACATTCTCAAGATTGAGAGGGAGTTTTCATCCTTAGCCATTACTACCACCAATACGTAATCAAGAACTGGTTATTTATCATATTGGTGATATTGACTTAACAGTGTTAGTTTCAAAGTGGCTTCTAGAAGTCAAGGTAAATGATGTTTACTTCGTTCCTGAGTTGAGGGCTTATCTTTTGTCAGCAAGTTAAATTGTAAAAAAGGGCAATAATGTTTATTTTGATTTGGAAGGAGCAACCATTTTTAATTCCAGCAATAAGGTGATAGAAAATGCAATAATTTATAAAGATAATTTGTTTGGATTGGTAACATCACCACTTCTCAGTAAAGTTTCTCCTATGATAATCTATACAGAGAAATAGTGAAAATATGTGGCACAATCGCCTTGCGCATGTTAATTCTTCTAGTTTGAGGAAATTTAAAAATAGTTTGGCTTTTGGTATCGATTTTTCAGTCAAGAACACATTAGATTTTGTCTGTGAGGTGTGTATTCAGGGCAAAAGTCACCACTTGCCATTTGAAGAGAGTGATTATTGAACGAGTAGATTACTTGATCTTGACCACTCAGATCTTTGTGGTTCTGTTGAGGAACAATACTTGTCAGGCTCACGCTATGTTCTGACGTTTTTGGATGATTTCAGTCATAAATAGCATTTTATTTTTGAAAACTAAAGACCAAATGTTTAATTACTTCAAGATTTTTAATTATTTTTTTTTGCAGAAAATCAGACTGTGGAAAAAATTAAGTCCTTCAGAAATGATTATGGGGGTGAATACTGCGGGATTTAATTTTTTTTTAATACGGTACGTTACAATCCGAAATTCTAAAATTTTTGCGAATTGTAACGTATTTAATTTTAAAAGTTTTGAAATCCAAAATTAACTTTGAAGGAAGCGTTTGATACCTTAGATTTGTTACTTGGAAGTTGGGGTTCAAATATAAACAAGCATAATAACAGAAAGGTGCTAATATAAAATGATTATGAAACCTCACATTAATATTTTAAAAAAACACACCTCAGAGCTACAAACAGCAAGGTCGAACAAGTATGTTTTAAAAGTCATAAGTAATTAATTATTATAGTTGATATGTAATTTAGCAATAATCTTATTTTTGGGTGATCCTAGTTATTTTATCCCCCAACCCTGTTAATTATTACCTAAAACTATAAAATGAAAACGTAGCTGTTAACATTCCTCTGGAATATTTGAATGGCCCATGCTCTAAATCGTGTAGAATAACCTCGATGCGTTTCTGCGTTCCTAGAAGAGTACTCGCTAGCCGTTCCGTCTTATGGCGGTGGTAATATCCAAACCAG
>CABEEJ010004231.1:0-28205 GCA_901482245.1 Timema douglasi
CAATAACAAGGTCGGTGACCCTTGATCACTTTTCAAAAAGAGGTCCCTTGCTTCCTACCCACAATAACAAGGTCGGTGACCCTTGACCACTTTTCAAAAAGAGGTACCTTGCTTCCTACCCACAATAACAAGGTCGGTGACCCTTGACCACTTTTCAAAAAGAGGTACCTTGCTTCCTACACTATAAACAGGGCTGTTATAAAAAAATGCACTTAATAAGAACTTCTGCAAAAAAAAAAAAACTTGCATTTATAAAAAAATATTTACGATGGACATTATGTTGTCAATATCAAATCCACGCGAAATTATTTTACAAATAAAAAGGAAGTGATATCATAAAATAATCGCAAGCACTAAGTTACTCATATTTCAAAGACCATTTTAATAACCAGCCTAGCACAGCAATAAAAAAAATACGCACTTGTTAACAAATACAGATCAAATAAAAGTACGGTTAAGACTTTAATTTAGTATTATATATAAAATATTCTACAAATACAAACTAATTGATAAAAACTCGTGAGCAGGGATGTATTTACGAGGTTGCCGCCCACTTTTCCTACCTTAATTTATAACCTTCTAAATCCCTGTTTTACCCCTCCCAGCCCCCATACACCGACACACACATATCATATACACAATTGTTATCTGTGGAATGATTGACAAAAAGTACTTACATTATTTGATTATTTATTATAGTGAGCTTTTAAAATTATTGAGAATCTAAGGAAAGATTTAAAAAGTTGAAATAAATACTATTACACTATGACAACACACAAATTCTAATATTATTTAATTTAATAATATAAAGTTTGCATTAGTAGATTGTAGAACATGTTACTGCAGATTAAATATTAGCATGTATTGTGGACAATAATAAAATAGCCGGTAGTATATTTCGCCTTAATTTCTGCTGAGCGAACTGTTAAGTGATGCCATTAAAATTATTGTCAGTGAATTAAGGCGATCCTTTGTCATGTTGGTACGCAGATACAGAAAATTACAACAACCACACACACGATGAAGACATCAAATTATTGTAACTGGTTGATAAAAATACGTTTTTTTTTTCCCCGTCAATCAGACACACTCAATGGGCAGAAAAAATAAACGTTTGGGCAGGTATATCAGGTGACACGAATATTGGTCCGATATTTACTGATGGAAATTTGTCAAGGGAAAAATACTTGAAAATGCCTGAAGAAATTATTAGTCCTCTCGTAGTGAACTCTTCATAAAATCAGCTAGACAATCCTGGAAACATGGAGCTTGATGAATATCATTTTATATTTCAGCAAGATGTAGCCCTCATTCACCATACACAACTAGTTCGTCAATGACTAGACAACAGATCTAATGGACAATGGATTGGCAGAAGAGGACCAATTGAGTGGCCAGCAAGGTCATTTGATTTAACGCCACTAGATATTTTTGGAGGGACATTAAAATACACTATTTATGGGACTAAACCAGCAAATATCGAAGAGTCAAAAAATAAGATAGCAATGGCATGCAGAAGTATTACTAAAGCAATCCTACGAAAAGTCAGCAGTGAATTCGAAAATAAACTATATTATTATTTAGCTAAAACTGGAGAACATTTTGAAAACTTCCTTTAAACTTAAAATTAAAAAAAGTGTTTTTCTCAAAAATTAATATACGAATACACATAGATGTGAACAAACACACGTGTGTGAGCACACAGACACTTGCACCTTCCCAAACTATGTTTGAATAGGCCAAATTCTAATACCGCGCCCGGTGCCGGCGACTCTGAAATTTGTGAAGCTTATCTCTCGTAATAGATTTTACTTTAAAAAGCTTAAAGCCACCATTTCGAAAATGTTGCAACGTGATCTATAGGAATCTGTAATAACAAAATAGGGAGCCTCATTTAAAAAATGCAAAGTGACCCTAACGTCGCCTTACCAACGCCACCAAAGCTCATACCAGCTTTACCACCTTACATCCCCCCTAGAATCAAACCAATTTTGTATAAAACACTTTTTTTTCTGCAATGCGTTGTTTTAGAGATATTTTGCTGGAAAATTTTCAAATGAACACTCTGTATTTATTTTGAAAGGCCTCCTAAACTCGTCCCAGCACAAAGGTTTCCAGGTTCACTTTTTGGCAACGGTTGACCTGTCTGCCATAATGCACTAAATACGTTTTATTCACTTTTATATTATTTGAAAATAGCACACAACTCTGAAGTAAAAATTACTATTGCTAATCAGAAAATATTACCGAAGTTGTTACATAATATGAACACTCTTAAACAAGCAGGACTTCCGTCCGTCTTATTATTATTATTATTATTATTATTATTAGCACCGCGTCTTACTACCCGTTCGGGTTACACGCACTTACGCTAATGTGTAATGGTAGGGTGATTGTGAGATGAAATGGAGGACCTACAGTTTAACGTGGAATCCGAACCACGGTGGAGGNTTGTCAGAGGTGAAGGAAGGGTTTGGTACTCAGATAAATCTGTGCCGGGACCGAGGATTGAACCCCGGCCGCCAGCACAGAAGTCTAACACCTTACACCTAGACCACCAGGTCACCTTCCGTCCGTCTTGATCATGTCGTTGATTTTTGTTTACCTTTTGTCAGATTATTAATTAAACAATAAACCCGTGCGAAACTTTCGCACATTCAACCTACCCCCACCCACCAAAAAAAATTAATTATTTAATCAATCGTTGGGTTATTGAAATTAAATACTCAGCTAAGTGTATATAGAAAATAGCAAAGAGAATTTATTTTCGGTAATTGATACCAAAGTATAATTAGATTTTTCATTTAACTTAAATTTTAAACAAAAAATTTGTTTTAACATAAACTAAGTATGCTATGTTAGAAGTCGGTAAAAAGTACTATTCACTGATACCTTTTTCATCACTGTAGGCTTTGTATTAGTTGAGGAAAAGGGATGTTGACAGCAGACATAATATATAGGATATAATCTCCCATATTTTGTTTTGAATACTAATTAAATATTTGACTTTATTTCTTCTCGTGATTCCAACAAACTCTCTTGGAGGACGTACACCTTTATACTGTCCCGGCCTACCCATGAGTACACTGCACTTGAGTGGAGAGGAGGAGGGAGAACTAAGAGGAAATATACCCGCATCTTGTGGAGGTAAAGTAGGAAACTAATAATTAGAAAAACAACATGCCAATATCCGAAACACTACGTCCTCGTCACCAGCAAACCAGACCAGATGAGACTGGTGTCTTGCTCGCGTGTTCATCAGCTCATCTTAGTTGTCTTGAAACAGTTTCTTTTTTAATCTTCTCTCTGACGTTGAAGTCGTTTTTGAGCAAACATATTGAACTGGTGTTCAGTAAAAAAGAAAAAGAAAGTTGATGTTTTTGGTGAGTTTTTTTTTATGGTTGCGTGTGTGTGTGTGTGTGTGTCTTGTTCTAGTCCCGTATAGGTGCCTTGGGTGGGTGGGTGGACGAGGCAGGTGGGTGGGGGATAAGAATGTTATGGCGTAGCCCCGGGCCGTTCCTTCGGCCCCGCCAAGACGCGGAGTGGTATGTAGTATGTCTGTCAGGGGAAATAGTAGCCTCCCAGCGCCAGGGCTTCTAATGAGTTCGGAAACAGCCGGGGACAAGCCGAGCAACAAGTTGTATTCACCTGCTTGTGTACACCCCCAGCCCCCCTCTACCGAAAAATATAGGTCTTGAACCAACCCACACAAGGAAACGCAGTATTTCTTAGAAATAATACATTTTATAGACCAAATATGTAAATAGAACGCCTTCAGGAAAAACTATTTCTCTCTTTTATTTGAGGTGGAAGGGGGTGTTGGTAATTTAACCTTTAAATTGTTACACTGTATTTATAAAAAAAAAATCAAGACAAATTAAAATTATGTTTAATTCTTTATTTTAAAAACGACATGTAGTTGGTATACCATATTTAAAGTGTATTCGGAGCTTACTAAAACGCGATAGTAAAGTAAATTTATTTTTAATTTTTAAAAATCACCATGTTTATTTTATGGCGTTTGTGTTATTTTTACTGCGACATAACTGCTCTCAACGTTTTAAAAACTTTTTTTTAATTTAATCATGAAGCCTCATTACGGGTTAGTGGTTTTGAAAACATATTCGGGGAAAAAATTACGTGAGAGAAATAATATAATTGAGACACTCCAAAAATTTCAAAAACTAATTAGAATGCTTAGGTAACAATTTTCAGAATACTTACGTTTTATTAATTTCTTTTTGAGAAATTTAATTTACAAATAATATTTGTAGATATATACTAACCTAAAGTAAAATAAATATTTGTACTTACAATTTTTAATGTATACATCCTCATTGTACCGTCTTAAAATGGAGTTTCAACGTGCATTTTCTAAACACACGACTTAAACGCTAACTCAAGACAAGATAAAAACACTAAACACACAAAACTAGTCAGATTGAGGCCAGAATATTTTCTACATGAAATCAGTATTTCTACCACAATAGTTACCACAGGTACAATTTATAAATACAAATCATATTGAAATTGATAGATCCAAGCCATGTTACATAGAATCCAAATATATATAAAAAGTAGCCTTTATTATTTTGTTTATCTTAGGTTATTGACAAAGGTTTATTTCCTCACAGAACTAACGCCATATTAACTAATTAACTAACCATGTAAATAACTTTCTAATCAGCCTCATGATGCCAATGCTAGATGGTATTCTGAAGGAGGCAAGGATGTGTTATTGGACCGTGTGGTACGGTATCCTGGAGGAGGCAAGAATGTGTAATTGGACCGTGTGATACGGTATCCTGAAGAATGCAAGGATGTGTAATTGTACCGTGTAGTACAGTATCCTGAAGAATGCAAGGATGTGTAATTGGACCATGTGATACGGTATACTGAAGGAGGCAAGGATGTGTAATTGTGTCGTGTAGTACGGTATCCTGAAGGAGGCAAGGATGTGTAATTGTGTCGTGTAGTACGGTATCCTGAAGGAGGCAAGGATGTGTACTTGTGACTTGTAGTACGGTATCCTGAAGGAGGCAAGGATGTGTAATTGTGTCGTGTAGTACGATATCCTGAAGGAGGCAAGGATGTGTAATTGTACCGTGTGATACGGTATCCTGAAGTAGGAAAGGATGTGTAATTGTACCGTGTGGTACGGTATCCTTAAGAATGCAAGGATGTGTAATTGGACCGTGTGATACGGTATCCTGAAGGAGGCAAGGATGTGTAATTGGACCGTGTAGTACAGTATCCTGAAGAATGCAAGGATGTGTAATTGGACCGTGTGATACGGTATCCTGAAGGAGGCAAGGATGTGTAATTGTACCATGTAGTACAGTATCCTGAAGAATGCAAGGATGTGTAATTGGACCGTGTGATACGGTATCCTGAAAGAGGCAAGGATGTGTTATTGTACCGTGTAGTTCAGTATCCTGAAGAATGCAAGGATGTGTAATTGGTCCGTGTGATACGGTATCCTGAAGGAGGCAAGGATGTGTAATTGGACCGTGTGATACGGTATCCTGAAGGAGGCAAGGATGTGTAATTGTACCGTGTGGTACGGTATCCTGAAGAATGCAAGGATGTGTAATTGTACCGTGTGGTACGGTATCCTGAAGAATGCAAGGATGTGTAATTGGACCGTGTGATACGGTATCCTGAAGGAGGCAAGGATGTGGGAGTATCCCCAGGTCCATCAATAACCCCCACGACAGAGGTCATTACCGCGTGACAGGTCTTTCTATCGCTCCAGGTAAAACCAGGCGCCTGCCGACTCACAAACGCACTAGCGCTGCCGGTTTTGTTGACGGCGGCGCGAGAAACCAGGTAGGGGGGTTGAAAGAAATCCACTGACATGTATCACTGACTTGTTGACATTTACAGCAAGGGGTACGTCCACAAGATTGGAGGAAAGGAGAGGAACCTAATTCGTTTGAGTGGTAGTACTATTTTTTATTTCAAGACCCCGGTGAAATAAAAAAAAGTTGGTTTGCTAGCAGTATTTTATTGGCTTTTGTGATTATTTAACTACCAATTTACTGAAACGTATCTCTAGCGCATTTAGGTTTGTAGAGATCACGGGGGAGTAAAGATGTGGGGGGCCGCGATGGATAAATTAGATTCAGTTTTTATTGATA
The DNA here is from genome assembly GCA_901482245.1 of Timema douglasi. Classification (NCBI taxonomy): domain Eukaryota; kingdom Metazoa; phylum Arthropoda; class Insecta; order Phasmatodea; family Timematidae; genus Timema; species Timema douglasi. The sequence goes on from CABEEJ010004231.1 coordinate 6,141, forward strand.
AATCTAGTAAATGTTAATCTACTCTACTAGACTTACATTTTCATAGAATGTGCCTTATCTGAGAGAAAAGTTACTTTCATGTGTTTATACGTCAATTCATTTGGCCAATACCTGTCACTTTTGATAGATATTATCAATACCTATAAAATAATACAGTAAAATATTAACATCGTTGATTGCAAAAAGGTATGTATTTTACTAAACGCTTCTTTCAAATAAATTCCTACAGTGGTTGATTTTTGGCGAGTGAGTCATCCAGCCCTAGCAGGAAGTCTAGAATGTTCTACGTACAAGAGGAATAGCACAAATTGGGCCACCACATTCCTCTAAGATTGTGCCGAATGAAAAATTGTAATTACAATAGGCAGTACGCAAGAACGGGAGTGAGTAAACGTGAAGGTTTGAGTAAGAAATGAGTGGCGTTGATTTGCGATCTAATAGGGTAGTAATAATAATCTTATTTTACACACATATTCTTACTGTATTCCTATTCATTTCTCTCACATCAACAAGAGACTGATTACAGTCGAGCAAACTTATGCTGAAAGGATTTTTATAATAATAATATTTAAGTCAAGAGCGTTCCAGGAATGAGCTCCAGTAACAGTAGGAGAGAGAGAATAGATTGAAGTTATCTAGCTTTGAGGAGAGGGTTGGAAAGTGTGTGGGTGTCACGTGAATTGGTCCTGAGATTATGATGACCATCGACAGGGACCTGTTGTAATTAGAGGTATTAAGGGGGTACTGTCAACAATATTTTCTTTGTCATTACCAGAGAACGTAGACGCCGTATATAATCAAGTCTTAGGGCCAGTTTCATAGTCATATTTAGTAGGCCTCAAGTGCGGCGCTACACTAAATACAAGACGACACCTACCTAAACTCGAATGGAATGGGCCGTTCTCGCATAGGAAACTGGCCCATTCCATTCTGGTTTAGGTGGGTGTCGTCATGAACTTATGAAACTGCCCCATAGCCAGAACATTTGTTATAATATATAGAAATATGGTCACGGGATCACAAGTCGAAGATAAATCTTACACATGTTTTGAAGTGTTTATAATCTATTTAATTAATTCGCGAGTTTAACAGCCAATTCAATGTAAACTATATCACGAAAATCAAAATGAGCAATTATTAGAGTTTGAACAAATGAAATTTTAAGATCAGCAAGAAGAACGTTCTTAAGTCGCTTAAACGGCAATGAGGCGAAAACCTTTTTAAAAATACGGATTAATTGGTTAGACAATGTGAGAACATCATTTGCCCAGATTTCGGACCACAAGGACCGAAGGAATTATGTTTTTATTCAATCTTACATTAGTGAGATTAGAAAAGATAATAGTAAATTTAGATGTAGATTTAGAAACTAAAGTAATAAATTTAGATTTACCAGGATTAATTAACAACCCATAATAAATTGCTCATTTGTGCACCAAATTAAGATGAGTTTAGTAACGCAAAGGAATTATCCAATAGAGGTGCAGGAGAAGACAGATGTATTTGTAAATCGTCTGCGTAGAGATGATGTTTGGTGACATGAAGACAAGCCGGTAGGTTATTAATAAACATGGAAAACAACAGCGCTCCAAGGGTCGACCCTATCGGCACTCCCATATCTACACTACGCCAACCAGACAGGGATTTACCGATTGCAACACATTGTTATCTTGCAGATAAGTTTGAACTAGTCCAATTTACAGATGGTTCAGAAAAATTAAAATCTTATGATAATTTAGAAACTTATTATTTCACTATCGACAGTATCGAAGCTTTTACTGAAATTTAAGTGTGTCATACCGATTGTTTGTCGTCCATTACCAGTCTTATTTCGTCTAAAACATTAGTTATGTCGCTGTGCTATGGTGTGGCCGAGATCCAGACTGGTATTTAGATTGTTGGCGGTTAAGTACTCATATATTTGCTAAGCACTATGTATTCTAAGGCTTTGGATTGAGCTGGAAGGATAATTATTGGTCCATATTCCTTTACTGTACTAGGGGAATAAATATTTGCAATAGGCCTGACAAGAGCAGTTTTTCCAAGTTGTAGGAAAGCGTCAAGTTCGTCAAGAGTGATAAGGTCAAGGACACGTTAATGTAGACGGCCCAATAACAAACAAATCAACGCCTCACTCAATTCTCACTTTTACTCATTCTTGATCTTGGATACGGCCTATTGAGCTCCCAGAGGTAAGGCAGGTTTGACGTTAGGACATTCATTGCATGACGCTCAACCAGAAAGTCACAAAATAACCTCTGAATTCAAAATGATCAAGAATAATTTAATCGCATTCCTCTTGTTAACGCTTTGTGGTTTGGTTGAGTTGAAAAGATTTTCTCCTAATATAATATAGAAAACCAATTGTAATTTTAGGGGAAGCCCCGGTTTCGTATGGAGGGAAGGTTAGGGTGATCCCCCCCCCCCCCCCCTTNGGTGCTCCCCCCCCCCCCCTCCTTTAAATAAAGATACGTGCATTTCGTTATTCATTCAAACTGTATTCTATCTTTTATGTTTGCAAACACAGTTCCTAATGAAATGCGCAACTGAAATAATCCTTTCACACCTCCAGTGATTCTGAAAGTTTTACTAAATCTCACAAGAGACATCTACAAATCCAAGATGGTGGAATGTGCTATCGAGAGCACTGGGACTCACAAGTACCCGATACCCCCAGACTCTTCAAGTTGTTCTAAGTTTCAAACAGCAAGGGTCTTGTTCTCAAAACTTAATCCCAACTCTTTGTCCTTCAACTCAAGAGTCTCTTATTCAGCTCTGAACGGGGTAAGTGTTGTCAAATGTTCTCTTTAAGGGTGTATCCCCTATCCTGTTTGGTGGTCGAATGGTCTAAGGAGTCACTTTCACAATATTTTGGACTGCCAATGAAGAGGAGTTTGGGGTTTGAATCTCGGTCGAGTTTTATGTGAGCGTTTTCTCATAAATTGTTCTCCACTTCACCTCCACGCAATTGTGGGTATATTTTTTACTGATCCTACCTACCGTGTCCCTATTCCATTATTATAATTAAATGCTGTGGTCTGAATGGTGTTCCCTCCAAAAATTTGTTGCTAAACGTATTCATTTTTTTTAAAGTGATGTCCCCCCTCCCCCTCCAAGTAAAATGTATACGTCGATTGATTGTCGTGATGGATATCTTAGGCTTACATCAAATGTGAGATATGTTAGGCTGACGAGGATGCGTGCGCATCCAATTTGTATACGATGACTGAGCAAATGCACAGGCAGAGGGATCGGCATTTCGTCCCCCATCATGGTCGTCATTAATCACCGAGCTTCTAAACAAACACGCTAAGAGCGCTGCTGTTGTTTTTATGATGGCCCGGAGGAGGCTCCTGAAAGATGAGACTTGTCTGGGTGGTCGGCGCTTAGGACGACTTTGATAGTCTAGGGAGTCTTTGGTACGATCCTTGCGGGGTAAGAACAGCTCCTCTTCAACGTGCAAGGTCCCGGGGTTCGATAACCGGTTCGGAGAGGTTTTATTTTTAGGCCTTCTGTGTTTGCGATCCAGAAGAACCGGAACGTCTTACTAGTACGACGGAATAGCGTACGTCTTGTATAACGACAAAAATAGAAATAAACGAACATTCCCTCGTAGATATGTTGATAAATTACCATCCGGTCAAAATTCCTCTGCATCTACCAGTGATACTAACCATGCTACACAGTATCAATGTTCCAGACAGTTTGCCTACCCCCGGCACCTACTAGCGTTATAACAAGATATAATCACGTGTATCATTACTGTTTATATTATATCACAAGATGTAAGCATCAACGTTAGTGGCAGCAAATTATTCCAGTAGAACTCCTCGCCCATTGTCACGTGGTTAAAGGCATCACCCTATATTATTTTATTGTCTGGTTTACAGGTGACAGGGAGTTTGGATTCCTGTCAGATGTACCTTTTCCTTATATAGTTTCCAGTTTTCCCTTCCCGTATATGCGGGTACACTTCCTCTATAAGTTTACTTTCCTCTTGCCAACTGTGTAAATATGCGGGTATCTCGAACATGTAGTAAGAAGTGAAGCGTGGACAACAAATATTCTCGAAGAACACGTTCCTGCACTCAGTTCGTGGTGACATCCTACATTCCTTGTCCACTTTGGCCCTATCATATAAGCTACAGCACAGTGTACACAAGCAAGATACGCTTGCTACCTTTCAGGGTGAACGAAGTGTACATAAGCCACATCTCGATTACTTAAGAGCGTGCATCACATGTCAATCAACTCTGTGATAGAGTCGACTAGAAATAGTACATTTATACGTACAAGATTGCACGTGGATCATTTCTAATTAAACATTAAAACTGAGATAAAAAGTTAATAGAAGTTCCTATTACAGAAAATTGTTAAAATATTAAATGATATCTGGAAAGAAAAAACTGCGTTAAAAAGTCCGTTTTTGAGCATTTTAGAATGGCTTCACAGATAAGCATTGTGCACAGAGCTTCATTTTGTCAGAATAGGAACATAGTATAGTTATTAAGAAGAGAATTTGTCAATTTGTCCCCTCATCGTCCCCGCAGAAAATTTCGAGTAATCATTTAAATACGAATGCACTGCACACATTTTTAGTATATCTTGGTCTTTTATTTTCCCTTTTATTCCCAGACCATACACAAACGCAGATACGAGCCAGGATCTGGGTTGGGCCTGCTACGATGAACGTTCTTGGTTATTGCTAACCTGAGAATTTATATAAAATAAGAACTCTACTAATGTCATGATGTACCTTTGATCCACCGATGCTGGAATACCGGTAGCCAACAATTTGGTTGAGCTACTCCTCCCCTGACCCCTTTCCACCTCCCGAACAAAGCGACATCACGATCGTATAGGTGAAGAGGAAGGGAACGTGATTTAAGCTCCATATTTTTGTTGTTTTTATGACGAAATAACTATTTTGCCTATTAAAAATAAAATATGTCCCCAGTTGATACGTTTAATTTTAATATTTTACATTTGGTAAGCTCAACAGTTGTTGAATATCTGTCAAGGGCATCATTAAATTTGAACAGAATTTTTTCAATTAAAATAAAAAGTTCTTGTCAAATTCCACGATGATTATGACAGATATTCAACAAATGTTGAGATTATCAAGTGTAGAAAATTAAACTAAACGTATCAACTCCGAGAACTATTTTATTTGTTTTAACCAGAAAGGTTTTTTGTTATAAAAACTACAAGAATAAGGAATTGAACTCACGGTCTCTATCATGGATAATTAATGACAAACTTCTAGACTACGGTCTTCATCTTTGTACACACATACACACACACACCGTCATGATCTCTCCTGTCAGTCCTGTATTACTAGTCTCCTCCGTTCCTTGGTAGCACGTGACCACGTAACTTCATGCTCTCTCTTGTCAGTCCTGTATTACTCGTCTCCTCCGTTCCTTGGTAGCACGTGACCACGTAACTTCATGATCTCTCTTGTCAGTCCTGTATTCCTCGTCTCCTCCGTTCCTTGGTAGCACGTGACCACGTAACTTCATGCTCTCTCCTGTCAGTCCTGTATTCCTCGTCTCCTCCGTTCCTTGGTAGCACGTGACCACGTAACTTCATGCTCTCTCCTGTCAGTCCTGTATTACTCGTCTCCTCCGTTCCTTGGTAGCACGTGACCACGTAACTTCATGCTCTCTCTTGTCAGTCCTGTATTCCTCGTCTCCTCCGTTCCTTGGTAGCACGTGACCACGTAACTTCATGCTCTCTCCTGTCAGTCCTGTATTCCTCGTCTCCTCCGTTCCTTGGTAGCACGTGACCACGTAACTTCATGATCTCTCTTGTCAGTCCTGTATTCCTCGTCTCCTCCGTTCCTTGGTAGCACGTGACCACGTAACTTCATGCTCTCTCCTGTCAGTCCTGTATTCCTCGTCTCCTCCGTTCCTTGGTAGCACGTGACCACGTAAGTTCATGCTCTCTCCTGTCAGTCCTGTATTCCTCGTCTCCTCCGTTCCTTGGTAGCACGTGACCACGTAACTTCATGCTCTCTCCTGTCAGTCCTGTATTCCTCGTCTCCTCCGTTCCTTGGTAGCACGTGACCACGTAACTTCATGCTCTCTCTTGTCAGTCCTGTATTCCTCATCTCCTCCGTAGCACGTGACCACGTAACGTCATGCTCTCTCCTGTCAGTCCTGTATTCCTCGTCTCTTCCGTTCCTTGGTAGCACGTGACCACGTAACTTCATGATCTCTCCTGTTGTTGGTTCTTATTGCGGCCACGATCATCTTATTACAAGAGAGTACTCTGTTATGTTGTTTTCTCCTCCTTTTCAAAAGAACGTTCAGTTGATCAAAAAAAAAAAGAGTCCTTAAAGAGGAAACGATATATCTTCCCTCTTATATCGGTCTATTTCCACGCCGAACAAGATTCTGTTTGCGTCGAGGAAGTCTCGTGAGATGTAATAGCAGGCAGTGCGCGTGCGTAGAATAGTCTAAGTGTAATCCATTGTTGCAATATTTTATGATTAGATTATTACTAATTTTGAAGAGTTTCTTTGGACTCTTAGACATGAATTGTTCGAAACTGGCTAAGAAAACCGGAAGAAGGGAAAAAAATAAAAATTGGGGCACGAGTTCGACCTTCAGAGAGAGTTTGTGAATACATTTGATAAAAAAAACCACCTCGTTCATTGGGAAATGAACGCCAGAAAATAATTGTTTGGATGAATATAAATTTGCCAATGGCTCTATCAAGGCCAACCAGAAGATGCAGGATAATATAATTTGAGGGGGTCAGAAAGGAGACGAGGGGTTTTCACAAAAGAATAATCAATACAATTTATGTGCTTTGTTTATTTGTATTAACATAATATTTGAAATGTCTTTATGAAAAACAAGGTTAGCTTTAAAAAGCTAACAAACTTTAAAATAACTGGCTTGGGAAAGTTATAGTAAAAATACAAAATTGTACCCACTATGCCATTTATGAATTTCAAAATTTCAAAAATAAAACTTCAGTTAAATATTCTTACAACAACTTTCAGAAAAAAAAAGTAGATGCTATTTATCATGTAAACATTTCCCAGACATACAATTTAAATCAAATTATTTGGAGCCATTTCAGGAAAGTTTTTAATTTTAAAAAACCATCCATTATTGCTACTATCCTTAATATTAGAGCTAGATTCAAAATAACAATTTTCCCTCTAGTTTCTAAATAAAAAGTTTGAACAAAATCCATCGGAATGTTTCAGCTGCAACCCCAGGAACAAACGGACAGATATGCTTGGGGGGCGGACAGCATTGTAGGGCCCTGTTTTTTTTTTAGTTCGGGGGCACAGAAAGCGTCAAGATCCATCACAATCGCCAGGTAGTGTTGTTTTCGATTCCCCCCGAGCGTTGGTCCCACTGACACACAGCCTGGTCAGAAGCTCCTGCAACGACGCAACCACGTCACACAGGGCGTCACAAGCACACTCTATTGTCAGACTTTAACTATTCTCCAATGATAAGGTTACTAAACCTAAAAGTAGGGGATTGGGCAAGGTGGAACCAGGAGGGGGTGGAAAGAAAAATAATAAACAAAACAAAAGGAGGTAAAAAAAGTTCTAAGATCCATTAGGTTGGTAAATTTCTTTTGATATGTCTAGGTCAGTTCATTATTTATTGATTCGAGTTGTGCAACTATTTTCGTTTTTGTTTAACGTGGTTCTTGAAATGTTTGGGGGAGGGGGGATAGAATAATGTCAAGTACAATTTAGTCGTCGTTATTTATAGGCTACATCAATCATGGGTCTGATAGTCTGGTTAACTGGTCAAGCGCGGTTGCCCACTAATCTAGGGTTCGACTCTTGGTGGTGCAACGAAGATAAATAGTATTCGAATACAGGTCTATCAGGCTATCTGTTAGTGAATATCCAGGCTCTACAGCCAGCCGTGTCAAGTTAGACGTTCTTTACTATGTTAAATGGTAATGCCAGGATCATGAGCAACTTAACGTGCACGTAACGTAAAGGTTTTAAACGGAATCGATGATCATGCACTTAACTTAACACTGACGTTACGCAAATCCCGATCACACAAAATACGTATTTACGTTAAGAAAATCTTGATTTAAAAAAATGTTGCTTTACGTTACGTGAATCCCGATCCCTCAAAATGTTTCTTTACGCTACGTGAATCTTGATCACACACACATCGCTTCCTTACATTCGTGAGCAATAAGTTGATGGTGACCTGGCGGTCTAGGGGTAAAGTGTCAGACTTCTATGCTGGCGGCCGGGGTTCGATCCTCGGTCCCGGCAAAGATTTATCTGATTACCAAACCCTTCCTTCACCTCTGACAAGACATCTAGTGAATGTGGGGAATGCCCAGGCCTCCACCGTGGTTCGGATTCCACGTTAAACTGTAGGTCCTTCATTTCATCTCGCAATCACCCTAACATTACACATTAGCGTAAGTGCGTATAACCCGAACGGGTAGTAAGATGCGGTGCTAATAATAATAATAATAATAATAATAATAAGTTGATCGTGATCCTGGTGTTATGATGTATGTGATGATTTGTCTGTGTTTAGAAAGTTATTGATAACCACCCCGCACCCCATGAGAAACATCCTCCATGGACTCGCCCCACCTCTGAGAGACTGTGGTGCTTCAATTCCCAGTCGGTGTGTAAGTTTCGTAATATTTGTGCTGTGGGAAAACCAGGGAAGAATGATTCCCCACGAGTGTGGACCCTAGCCCTGATAATATAATGGCCTGTGCGATCAATAAACATAAATACGTCTCTGTGCAATAATTTGAGTGAAATTGTGGTGAATTGAGTAGAGCTGGGTGTGCGGTTCGGTTCTCTTTGGCGGCAGAAATGAGAGAATCGTACTTGTATCTATAGTCAAATGCTGGTTCATTTGATCAAATTTTACTCGACTCAACTTGTGCCATGAGATGTGTCTGTGTAGCCAGCTGAGATCAGTGATAAGCGCATCTCTAGAGAAAAAAGGATTCTATTGAAAAAATGTCAACCCATTATTATTTTTATTTTAACAGTAAATTAATTATACCATATAGAAAAGTGATGATTTTCAAAGTCAAAGGGAGTGAAGGGGATAGTCTATAATGAGGGTAACCTTCGTTTTCTAAAAAATAAATACAGAATTATAAAACCCTTAAAAACAAAGCGATGTAAGTGGGTGGATTTGTAATACCCAACTTTAGGAATGACTACCCATCCCTTTCTTTGACGAGAAGAAACTACCCCTTTTAAAGACTAGGCTAGCCAGCGATATAGCTAGCTGTCCTGGACAGACACACACACACACACACACACACAAACACACACACACACACTAGACTCCACATGTACAGTCCAATTCAAACAGGAAGGAACGTTTTATGACAAGTCATAAAAGTTACTCAAGCCATTTTAATATATTCACACGTAAATTCATGTAATAATCAAATGCCACTGTTGATAGAACGTATCAATCAATATCTAATGAAACAAAATGGTGGTTGATTAGCAAAAGTTACTAATTTTGATTACAAAAAATCTGTTTTTTTATTTTGTGAAGTTCCTTCTGGCCAGACGTACACTTTGTTTACCCTGAAAAATATTCCTTGATTGTTTTTACTGGGACATTTGGAGAACCTCTTACAAAATACAACATATTTTCTTGGTCAACAACGATAATATTTTACTCTATTATTATTGTTGTTGTTGATAATATCTATCAAGTGACAGGTGCAGATCACATGATCTAGATCTAGTAACATTTTCTAGCTGTCAGATATGTCCACTTATAAGAAGATTGTGGTAGAGAAATCTTTCCTTGACGGATTACACTATGTCGCTATCTTATTAGCTACGCCATAGTGGAAGGCGTACCTTCCAGTGTAAGCGGAGTATATATCTGACTCCTCAACAATAAAACAGTTTGGAGGACGAACCGGAAAACTAACTCAAATTTATAATCATCAAATTCTACTTAGTGACTAATATCGTCATCCAATACGCACTTCATTCTACAAAAAAAAAAAAAAAAAATGTTCTTATATAAGCGTGTTGTGTGTCTTCTTCGACTTGACGTTTTGAATAGTCTAGTCTGGCCGCTTTTTTTTATTCAAAGTATTTAAAAGAAACTAGTTTTCCCTGCGATATTAATTAAAGCCACGCAATAATTAGCTTCATTAGTAGAGAGTAACTGAGTGGGGATATTAGGGACGTTGTAATTCTATATATATTTCATGACAATAATTACCTTAATAAATTACTGCATTTTAGAACTACGCGTCATTAAAAGGCCAAAGGATGAAGAGGGTGAATTAGAAAGAGTATGCCATCGCCTGTGTATGGCGAGTTGGGGCCTACTCTTGAAATCGTGTATGGGCTGCGGCCCGGCATTTTGAGAGTCACGTACAAATTGCGGCCCACTCACTTGAGAGAGAGAGAAGTATGAGTTGCGTCCAAGTATTTAGCAGGGTGCTTTCTGTCACGTTGTTATAAATTTCAAATAGAAACTATCGTCTCAGGTAAACATCCCTCGTAATATCCAAACTTCCTCAGTTCTTGTCGTTCAATGGTTTTAGCAAAAACTTGAAGGCTAGGTTAGGCTAGGTTAGGTTAGGTTAGGTCAACAGCCCGGGTGGCCATTAAACTGTCTCTTTAGACATGGCCACAACTCACCTGCAGTCGCCATCGCAAGCTCTTAGTGGAAACTCAGCTTTGTACCCCAGACGTGATTCACATGAGGTTTAAATTTAATTTAACTTATATGATTGGATGCAAAGTTATTGTACCCGACTAGGACCTGGAATTCGTAGTTTTCCCTTACAATAATTTTGATGTCTTTATTTCAATTAAGGATGGTACAGTTTCTTTGAACTACCCTACACAAACTTAGCCCATCGCTAGCCTGATCAACATGCTTGAATTTTGGAATCAGCCTAAACAAAAAACTAGTATCAAAAAATTAGACAATTACAATTTATATTAGTAATTTTGTTTATAAGTAGGCCTACTTACGCTAAAGACTATTGTTACTAAGGAATTAATCTAAAGAGTAGGGTTGCTAAAGGAAATTCACCGGCATCAAAGTAGAGAGAGAATGGAAAAACAACAAGGATTAATAATATTTTGAATATCTTTCCACCTCCCCCACCCCCTTTCCTAGTACAGTCGGATCTGATTGAAAATTGAACCTCCGTGTCGTTGGCATTATATTCGGGTTTTTATGTTGATAGTTGGCTCGAAATGGACGACGTGAATATAATAACTATAAATATTTAAACAATCTCGGACATGGTCAAGATCTTAGAGATGCAACGATCTCGGACATGGTCGAGAGCTTATAGAGTCACAACAATCTCAGAGACACCTTTTACCCTTAAATATATTAAAAATAATCCTTGTAAGGATAAAACAGGATTGATGTAAGTGTATTATTTTGAAAAAAAAAAAAGAAAACGGTAACTTTAGCTTAATGCATTAATACTCTACCACTAAGCTATTCGGGCTATTCCCATGAAAAGGGTATTCTGGTTTGGTGATGCACAAGATAATGGTTCAGGGTTCTATTCCCGAGAATAGCTTTAATTTTTCAACGTATATTTAAAATGGTCTATCCCCTCCTTCCCCTCACACACACACACACACACACACACAGAGTCTCCCCCAGAAGTAATTAACATGCTCAGGGCTTTTGAATAAATTGTAATATATTATTTAATATTCATATTCACCGCTTTTGTCTAATTTGCAATCCAGAATGGATTCTAGGTATCCAATATAAAGGTAGTAAGGACCTAATATTAATAACGAGCAGTTGGATCCATAAGGATAGACACTCATATGATCTCTTTCTAGAGACAATGCAAGGCCCTTTTTTTTAGGACCGCGTCTTACTACCCGTTCGGTTATACGCTTATGTAGCAACCACGCTAATGGTCTTGGGAATTAGCAAGGTTATATTTTAGAGGAAATGTACCCAAATTTGCGTGCAGGGAGAGTGGGAAAACCTCCCTCAGTACGCTCGACCGAGAAACGAACCTCTATCTACCCGTCATCGGCAGTCTAGTCTACTGCGAGAGTAGCGCGTTAGACCATGCGGCCACTTAAGTTTTTGAGGCCTTGTTGAAACGGAATCAATCCATACCACTACTCGCGTACCCCCTCTAAACTCCACCCCCACCTCCCCCCACTATTTCCACATTTCAATAACAAATATGTTATTGTAATTTCTTAACCTAAAGCTCCCTTGCAATTAACTTGTTGGGGGTGGCCTCTCAAAATAAAGTGAAAGTTTTGTTTTAAAAACGGAAGTTGTGGGGTATAAAGAGGACTATATTTAACTTTATAACATCCTCGTATCAAGAATTCACTCAAGAATTCAAGGTCGCGCGTGAACTGTCAACATTGTATCTAGCCATTTAAAGTGAAGGACGCGCGCATGACAACATTAAAATATACAGTGTTACTAACAACAATTTACTACTATCACTATATCCATTATCCACGTCTTACTACCCGCAACGTCACACTAAAGTAAGATGAAGAGAATTACATCGGTCATCTCAGGGTCTGATGCGTTGTTTAAGTGCTAAAGATGGTTGCCGATGAAGACAGGTCAGCATTCGACTACCACTCAGATTAACCGAGTTTTTTTTACCTAAATGCTTTCCTACTTACCCCCTTACGCAAATGCAGGTATATTTCCTCTAAAATGGCATCTTACTCGTCGAGATTTCACTTTCATATTTAATATATGTGGGTAATCCGTTTTAATAACGCTAATTGGGCAAGGATGAGAAAGGTCATAATTTCAAGGAAATGTACAAACATTTGCGTGAAGGAATAGTGGGGAAATTCATAGAACTATCCTCAATGCAAATTTCCGGGATTTTAACCCCGACCTTAACATCACCCTCAAACTAGACTATATCAGCCTAACATTTAGTCCACGTGCTCAGCGGTGTTAGTTTTGGAATGATTACGAGCTAAGGTGCGTTTTCGAAGAATAAGAGGGTCTCTATATTATTACCGGAGTGTACCTGTCGTAAGTAATTTAAATATAGGGTTAGAGACAATAGATTCTTAAACTCGAGTAAAAGTTGCTCGAATTGAAAGGAAAACTTGTATAAGAACCCGCAAAAAGATTTTTTTTTTTTAATCAACGCAAGGTTTTTGGTTGAGCAATAAATCTTCCCTTCGTTTCAACGATTAAAAAAACTGGTCTTGCGAACTCCTTTTTATAAAAAAAAATTACAAGTTTACAAGCTCTCAACAAGCTGCTGTTCGATTTCAAGTTAATCCACTTCCTCTTTTCACCTTTCCACTCTCCGTCTAAATCTCTCTGGAAAAACAAAAGCTTGCACACTTTCTAAAATTCACTCCTCCCCCACCCCGTCCTCATTTACCTCAATACCAAATGCTAGCAAGTTATTCAATATTTAGAAATGGTAGCCATCGAAACTATTATGAAATAGTTCAAACTTTAAATTCTGAAAAATAAAATCACTGACGCATTTTTTTCTTTTTTTAATCGTGTTTTATTACTCATTCTAGCTAAACGATTATTATTACGCTAATGGGATAGGAATGAGGAAGGTTGAATTTATAGGAAGTGTATCCGCATTTGCTTAGAGGAAAAACACCCTCAGTTCACCCGACTGGGATCGAACCATGATCTACCCATTATCGCCATTCTTGTCCATTGCTAAATTAGCGCCTTAGATCATTCGGTCACTCAAGCGGGTCATTGACTCAATTGTTTTTATCCAGAGAGCTTAGAATAAAATATATTTTTAATAGAAAAGTGTATAATTGGTGTTTAAATGAACGAACAATAAGTCTTACTACCCGTATGAATAACCCGACACCAGTGGGCCAGCGATGAGGACGGTATACTTTAAATTAAGTACACGTGCATTTGTTTAAGGGCGTAATAAGAAAAAAACATCTTGAGCTCACCCGCCCGGGATTCGAATTCCAACTGACTGACGTATTTGTCCGCGTATTCACGCCTGTAGGGGAGGCAATCGAGACGCATTAAAACATTCCTAGTGCCAAAAGTTGTTGCTCAATATTAACCACAGATGCCCTTGGTCTAAACTAGATCTACCTAAAAATGCTCAAATAATTACCAATATAATGATGTTTAAAATGTTAAGAAAAAACTTCAAATTTACGACGGCAAGCGAGAAAAAACTCAATGTGAAAAAATCTTTGAATGGATGGGCAAGAAAAGATCAAATATATCTGTAAACTAACTGTTTCATTTCGCAAAATCTTAACATTGATTTGCAAATCTCTTCTCCAGAAGCGACAGCTAACCACTCCAAAAGAAATATTTCTTTTACTTTGGATTCAGACATACGTCGAAAAACTAGCGCAGAACAGAACCGTGGTCACGTGACTCTCAGAACCAACCATCTCAAATCAGTGTGCCTGCTCATTTGACAACAGCCAGAAGCAAACGGACAGCTTCGTTTGCCGTTGTGAGAAGATTTGAAATAGCCCGTTAACGGAAAGCGTGCGTATCGATGTATTGGGTTGTTCCATCACACAGAAATATGATCTGGAAACATCCACTGGTAGAATTATCTAAAATATATATTTATACACTAGAGAATAAAATATGTTGATAATCAGCTGTTTTAAGTTAGCGCTGCGATGCATCATGGGTCAACATACAGCGTGTGAATTGTTTCGCTCCTCAAGCAGATTCTGTTTTCTATTTTCGACGAGCTTGTGAATCAAGCTTTAGTCTCGCATTGCTTCATACAGATGTGGGTGGATTTGTTCATCGCCAAAGTTAAGGATGTTCAAAGGTCATTTGAAGCGTACATTATCTCGTCAGTACGACAACTGCGTGGTGACAAATATCACATTCACACATGAAGTAAAATGTTGTGCAGATCTCACTGTTGGATAAATAATTGTTTCAATGGTTGAATCGTGGATGTAAGACCTTGTTCTCCCGATATATCGGATTGATGGTGATGGAGAGATCGAGGTTTTGAATACCGTTCGGGTGTTGTGAAGGTGTTTCCCCCCCTCTCTCCTTCAATGCAAATACGAATACATCTATATATTCTACCTTCCTCACCCTTACTACATAGTGTAAATATGCAGCTATCCCGAACTGGTAGTAAGGCGTGGTGCAAAATTTCAACAAAAATACTATCAATGCCAATAAAATACACATACAGTAGCCCCATGGCTTCTTTGGTGATGACTGACAGCTTTGAAACGTTACCAGACCATATTATGTATACCTACGCCGGACCAAATGATCTGTAAAAACATGTGTTTAGCAGCTGTCACTTCTGACGGTCAAAATTTAGGTATATACCTAAATGTTGATTGTCAGAAGTCAGCTGTGAGCTGTCAGTCAGCACCAAAGAAGTCATGGGGCTACTGTAGTAACATTTTATTTACTTAAAGAATACTAAATTACTCTGTCGTTAGTAACTTGAAAGTTCATTTCCGCACTTACAAAGTTACACCACCTACTCCTATCTTGAGTTGGTTCTATCCAGTCTCTCTCATTACACCCTATCTCTTTCAGGTCCGTTCTAACGTTTTCCTCCCATCTCCGTCTAGTTCCTCCCAATGGGTTTGCCAGTAAATACCCTAAACAAGGTTGTAGATTCTCCCTTTAGCTCTGCACGTCGTGCCCACAACAACAATGTATTGTGATTAGTATCGTGTTTGTAACTCGACATTATGTAACTTCCTCAACTCTCCATGATATTCAGCAGTTTTTGGAACATACATTTTCTTAAATACTTGGTTTTCAAAACCCCTTAAATTTTTACTCGACATGTAAGGTAATAGACCACGTTTCACACCTATAAAGAATAACTGGGAAAACTTTTGTTTCGTATTTTCTGAGTTTTAAATTTATTTATATCAAAAGTAGAAAGATTATTTATATGAATTGAACATACATATCTACCACAATTTCATTTACATTATAATATCATATAAATAAACAAACTAACAACTAACCACATAACATGTCTCTAACACGCTTATGTGGCCACGTGGTCTAACGCGCTACTCTCGTGTTAAACTAGACTGCCGATGACGGGGAGATAGAGATTCGAATCTCGGTCAGGTGTATTGAGGTTGTTTTTTCCAAAATGGTTTTCCATGAAAATTCAAGCACACTTCCTCTCAATATAAACTTGAAGGTGACAGACTTCAATGCTGGGAGTACGGGGTTCAATCCTCGGTCCCGGCACAGATTCATCCGATTGCCAAACCCTTCCTTCACCTCTGACAAGACGTGTATTAATCACAACTTTTGAATGTGAGGAATGCCAGGCCTCCACCGTGGTTCGGATCCCACGTTAAACTGTAGTTCCTCCAATTCATCTCACAATCACCCTACCATTGCACATTATCGTAAGTGCATATAACCCGAACGGGTAGTAAGACGCGGTGCTAATAATAATAATATTAAATTCTTAATCCCTAAAACCATTAGTATAATTAGTACATAAGCGTATAACCCGGACGGGTAGTAAGATGCGGTACAAAAAATAATAATTTCTAAACATAGAATTGTAATGTAAACATAAAGGCAAATGTATTTTTTCAGACTTTACCTGAGATCAGACTACATTCCTCTGGACTTGCTTGGAAGTAAAATGTCAGTGCTATCATTTATATAGTAGACCTTAACTCCCTACATGGTAAAGCTCGCCCTAATGTGTGTGACCATGTGACCTATATATTAGCGATACAGAGACTGACAGACACAGGGGACAGAGATGAATAATGTTAATTGGTAGAGAGCAGAGGCAGAAATACACCACAGGGTCGGTTAGACAAACAATTAGTAGGTCCATTTAGGGTGTAACAAACTATTACTTTTGGAGGCAGGGGCTAGAATCACGACCAAGATGTATTTTATTGTTAATCTTTCAACCCTTCTAAGGTAGGGGGAGGGGAGTGCGAGTTAAGGTTCCCTTTATTACAGTTTTTATAACAAAAAACCTTATGTGATCAAAATAAATATTGCTTTGTTAGATAGGATTAAGTTAATTTTCTGCTTATAATGATATCAACAGTTCTTGAATATCTGTCATGAACATTGTTAAATAGGAACAAAAACATTTTAAATGAAGAGAATGCCTTGTTCGTGTCTCACAATGATCATCACAACAGATATTCAAGAACTGTTGTAGAACAAATATAGAACACTAGACCCTTGCCCCTTACCCCCCCCCCNCTCATTATTATTTTCAACACATATATTGAAGAATAATCATAGAGACTACCATAAAATATGAGTGACTATCGACATTTTTATGAGGAATAAATTACATTTTCGAAATAAAATATAGCCTATGTTACTCGCTGATAATGTAGCTTTATATTGGTGTAAGAATTTTTTAAATCGGTTTTTGAGTTCATCCATTACAAACAAGAAAACAAAAAATCAAATCTTTCCTCTTTATATACGGGTAACCTGGCGGTCTAGGGGTAAGGTGTTAGACTTCTGTGTTGGCGGCCGGGGTTCAATCCTCGGTCGTGGCAAAGATTTATCCGATTACCAAACCCTACCTGGTAATAATAATAATTATTATTATTATTATTATTATTATTATTATTATTATTATTATTAGACCCGCGTCTTACTACCCGTTTGGGTTATACGCACTTACGCTAATGTGTAATGGTAGGGTGATTGTGAGATGAAATGGAGGACCTACAGTTTAACGTGGAATCCGAACCACGGTGGAGGCCTGGCATTCCCCACATTCACAAGATGTCTTGTCAGAGGTGAAGGAAGGGTTTGGTAATCAGATAAATCTGTGCCGGGACCGAGGATTGAACCCCGGCCGCCAACACAGAAGTCTGACACCTTACCCCTAGACCACCAGGTCACCTTGTGTGTTCAAACCCAGCCGGATTTGTATTGAGCGATAAAAAAAACTTAGAACAACTTTTTTCTGAGGGGAAATAAAGCCATCAGTCCCATGTCCATTGTGGTATGTAAAAATAACCCTAGAAATTATGATAAAATACCTTTCGCTGAAAATTTTTAGGTCCTTTCGCTCTCACTCATAGAAATTCTCGTTTGATGATATAATCAGTCATTTCTAAAAGTGCACGTTAAATACCTCACATAAATAATAATATAAAACTAAACGTATCTCTTGGAGCAATATTTTACTTATTTTGTCCAACAAAAGGTTTTATCTAAATAATCTTGACGGATAATCGCTCTACCTTCATACCACGATATAAAAGGTCAGATTATGAGCGATCCCACCGGACTCTAAAATACAACAAAAACTAGGAATAAAACTGTGACATTGTTTAAATTTATATAACCCCTTCAAACTCTCGTTGATCATGACGTTATTTAAACTATCCAACCTTGATTATTTATTGACGGGCGAAGCTAAGGAAGGGCGAAGTATGGACCATACCCCTCTCCCCCTCTCAAATTTCCCATCTTTGACTGTACCTCCAATAGAGTGGTATAAAACTAACAGCGGCAGGAACGTTAATTGTGGCGCCACGTCTTGTTTCCAAGAAGGCTTCCGGTCCGTCTAGTTCTGACTGCTCCGCCCCAATCCGCGGCTCCTAAATCCGCAGGCGAGGAGGAAGCAAACTCGTGAGAATAGATACTTTACACTCGAGGTGGTTTTAAATTGGGGATTGATTCGCGCTTTCTAAACAGCTGCTAATCACTACACGACTAATACCAACCTAACGTAAATACTCTGCTTACCCTCTTTGTTAATAATAAAAAAAATACAAAGTTTAATCCATAAATGTGTTTCATCCGTTAGTTCCCAGAAGAAAACTTTGTTGAAGGACTAGAAGAAAGATTCCCCTTTGTGGGAACGCAGTTGTTTAAACTTCAGACTCGTATCGTCTATTTTTCCTGGTGTATTAGAGGTTTTTTTAAAGTTTTTCCACGCTACCTCCATGCAAATTCGGGTATGTTTCCTTCAAAATGGTACTATTCTCACCCTTATATTTTTTTAAGACACTTTCAAATTAATTGTATACAATATCCTAACAAAAAACTGCTTCAATAAAAAATACACACACAGTACACTTATCTACCTACACTATGAATTGTAACTTCATAGAAATATACCTCTCATAAATAAATATAATAATATGAATAATATTTTAAATGATAAGACTAAAATCAAAATAAAGGATTTATAGTATAAATGGTTTAAACATAAGCCCCATAGGCCTAGTAGATTTTTATTTTACCAAATACCAATTGAAATAACAAAATAGTCCAGTTAGTGCGTTTACAAAATTGAAATGAAAAGGTCTAAAATCTGTAAATTCATAAAGTCTTAAATATAATTTTCGTAATATCCAAGAAATCCTTAATCGCTTAATCCCCTTCTCCGTGACCATTTCGTATCAAGGACCCCAATCCTACCCCTACCCCTCCCTAAAAAATAATAATAATAATAGTGAGGACATGTGAATAGAAAGTTCGTTTTTCCACCACCACCCCTGCCCCNACTTGCACCTGGATTTCTTCTTGGCTCGTGCCCACAAAATGTTTGGACTTAAAATCAATCTTTTCAATAAAAAAAAAATAGAGATAGAGGATGAAGAATAGTTTCTTGAGATTTCTAGGGCGCAAAGAACATTTAGAGGGGGAAAGGGAGTGGGGGGATAAGCTTGTAGCAAATGTTTAAACCAAAACTTTCTTCATGAAAAGCGTAAATCCAATTTCTTTGAGTTAGCGAAGGAGGGGTTTTCAATAATAATGTCCAGTTTATTTCTTTTTGTTGAGGATTTCTATCAAAGTATGACATTTTGACCTGTGCTATTTCGACAGAAGAATCAGCTTTTAACGGACCTCATAGGGAGGTGGAGGGTTTTAAAACTGATCAACATGTGTAGGGGATGTACTGTAGAGCCATACACGTCTACCAACTTAACAACCCCTGTATCCCCTTACCCTTGTATCTGACTTAAAAATGAGGCTCTTAACTTATGTTACCTACACTAGTATTTTTTATTCGGAACAGATAATGCACAACTTACAAACTAACTATGCAGAGAACGATTTCAGAAACAAAATGAGAGAGTATTTAAAGGATAAACTTAGAACAAAACAGCAAAACTAAGAATATTAGGGAACTTTATTGGTATAAACAAATATAGGAAAAATTATCTGGCCAATTTTGTGAAAGATGGAAATGGGAATCTGATTGCAGACACGAGTAATATTTTGAGTAGATGGAACGATCACTTCAGGTGTATTTTGAATGTTCATGAAGGATACGAAATGGCTTAGGCCATCGAAATCCATACTGCTAAGCCACTAGTCCCAGAGCTGGATTTAAAGAACCATAAATCTCCAGCTATAGATTCAAATCCAGCTGAATTAATAAGGAGAAGTAGAGAAATGTTGTAATAGAGATTCATAAACTACTATGTTCCATATGGAACCATGAAGTATTACTACAACAATTAAAGGAAGGTATTATAATACCCCTTTTTTAAAAATGAGAAAAAATAAAATATAATAATTTTATAGGTATCTCATTACTACCAACATGCTGTAAAATGTTATCTAACATAATTTTAATTAGATTGACGCCCTATGCAGAGGAAATTATCGATGATCATCAATGTGGATTTCGACAAAATAAATCGACAGATGAATCAGATTTTTACTATTCGGCAAATATTTGAAAAAAGTGGGAATACAACATGACGGTTCATCCTATATCTCGAAAAGGAGAGGCTAGTAAGGAAAGGCTCAGATTTGAACGCTGAAACGACAAAGTGTAGCCTATTATCAAACAAAGAACACAGAATGAGGACGATAATAATTCAGATATTACTGAGAAAAAACATAGTATTTAAAAGTGACAATGGGTTTTAATAGTTAAAAACGATTTTAACTAGCAATAACGATATTATGTTGGAAATTAAGTTAGGAAAGGAATACAGTCGGGAAGTACATGCTATTTGTCGGTCGGTAAGCTGTTATCTCCTGAATATATAAAACAATCATTTTACCGGTTGTTCTCTAGGAGTCTCTAGGGACTAAACTGTAGTCACCACAACACATTGTTAGGATAATCAACTCTCGTAGATTACGGTGGGCAGGACATGCAGTGAGAATGGAATAAGCCTTGTTCAAGGTATGACTGGCAAACTCAATGGGGAGAGACCATTAGGAAGACCTAGGCTCAGATGGGAGGATAGCATTAGAATGGACCTGGGAGATAGGGTGTAGTGTGGTGGACTGGAGAGAACTAGCTCAAGATAGGGATAGGGTGTAATGAGTGGGACTGGATAGGACTAGCTCAAGATAGGGATAGGGTGTAAGGAGGTGGGATGGATAGATCTAGCTCAAGATAGAAATATGGCGTAATGATGTGGACTGGATAGATCTAGCTCAAGATAGAAATATGGCGTAATGATGTGGACTGGATAGATCTAGCTCAAGATAGAAATATGGCGTAATGATGTGGACTGGATAGATCTAGCTCAAGATAGAAATATGGCGTAATGATGTGGACTGGATAGATCTAGCTCAAGATAGAAATATGGCGTAATGATGTGGACTGGATAGATCTAGCTCAAGATAGAAATATGGCGTAATGATGTGGACTGGATAGATCTAGCTCAAGATAGAAATATGGCGTAATGATGTGGACTGGATAGATCTAGCTCAAGATAGAAATATGGCGTAATGATGTGGACTGGATAGATCTAGCTCAAGATAGAAATATGGCGTAATGATGTGGACTGGATAGATCTAGCTCAAGATAGAAATATGGCGTAATGATGTGGACTGGATAGATCTAGCTCAAGATAGAAATATGGCGTAATGATGTGGACTGGATAGATCTAGCTCAAGATAGAAATATGGCGTAATGATGTGGACTGGATAGATCTAGCTCAAGATAGAAATATGGCGTAATGATGTGGACTGGATAGATCTAGCTCAAGATAGAAATATGGCGTAATGATGTGGACTGGATAGATCTAGCTCAAGATAGAAATATGGCGTAATGATGTGGACTGGATAGATCTAGCTCAAGATAGAAATATGGCGTAATGATGTGGACTGGATAGAT
>CABEEJ010004231.1:36260-67584 GCA_901482245.1 Timema douglasi
AAAACCGCATTAGTGGGTACGTGTACTAGATGTGAGGCTCATCTAGCTCCATTCACCGGTGACAGGAAGAAAACCGCATTAGTGGGTACGTGTACTAGATGTGAGGCTCATCTAGCTCCAGTCACCGGTGACAGGAAGGGGCGTATTACAATTGGGCCACGGGCTCCTTCTTGGGAATAATTGTGAACAAAGTGTATTAACTTGGCCCCCGGTTGTTGTGGTGCTCCGTTTAGGATGTCTGTAAATGTTTTCTAAAGCTGAGCGAAAAACAAGTGATAGATGGTAAGACACAGCAAAATGCTAAACTAATTTAATTGATTCCAACCAAACCTAGTTTAATCTTAACATAACCTAACCTAAACTAACCTAACCTAAACATGTCTAGCCTAATATAAGGCAAAAAGGTTGGTGGGGCCGTATACATATTCCCCCGCAGGTCTGTTATCTGTTATAATTGGTGACTGTGGCCCAACTAAACTATAAACTTCTGGGACAAGGGGTCCGTAACCCAACTGTTATGTGCTGACAGGAAGATCGGACTGGGAGTTTTTATTTCAAAATGTTTATACACTCTATCCAAGAAAATTCGGACGCATTTCCTTTAACTGCTATCTTATTCAGCCCTACCCCTGTATTGTAGTTAAAATGCGTAGTGCGGGTACTGAGGCGCTGGGAATTCTTTTCAACAAATCTTATTTTTTCTTATTGTATTGAAATCAAAGCTTAAGATGGTGTTTTTTAAATGTTATTTGGCTAATTTGCTTTGCGTTGTGTCTAAAGTTTCACCTGGTGGCAATATTGAAGTATTATACTGCTGTAACCCGCCTCGGTGGCGTAGTTGGATAACGCACTAGTTTCTATCCGTGGAGGCTTTTTCCATGACCCGGTGAGATGAGGTGATGGTGATAATGAATATGAGGGTGTGGGACCAGTAGAAACACTTAAATCTAGCTAACCAAACCCTGGTAACCGTTGGCGTAGTTCGGGAAAAATACCTAAGGTACCAGCCAGAATTGAACCCGGGACTCCTAGGCTCGTAACCAGGTGCACTGACCACTACTCCAATGGGCCGGTCATTCGGTCACTAAAACAAGGCGTCTTCAAATTTACAGTTTCGAAAATATTTTCCCTGGTCAGTGAAACGAGGTGTCTCAACCCTTAAAAATAATTTCTGTTTAATTTTTTACCATATCTTTCCACGTTTGGGGTAGTCGCTACCTATAACGACTAGCCTAAGGGCACAGGAAGAGGAGGGATGATTTTAGCCCCCCCCCCCCAATGAATCCTGTTAGGATGTAACCCCCGACCACCTGAGTCAGGGCCTTGATGATTAGGGAGTTCACAGCTCAAAGCTTACTACCGTATCCCGTTGATCCCAGCGCATGCGCAGTGTGTGTGTGTGGTTTTAAGCCCTAGAGACGACGGAGGGCGACACCGCTAGGTTGCGAGTTGACCCAGACACACCTCGTCGTGGTTTATTTGAGCTGTGAGTTGACCTATAAGGGCTCAGACAGAGGCAGTTACGGAGACGCGAGGGGTAAAAGGAGAAGGAGGATGTCTTATGGAGAGGCAAAGCAAAGCGCCGCGACGCTTCCCTCCCCCTACCCTCGACCTACCTACCTACACACAGTACTGTGTACCTACCTGCAAACCATCCCCCCCCCCCTTCCACGCCTCCAGCTGCAGATGAGCTCGTTAGAAAAACGGCGCAAGGGAATTCTGGATGGAGAGGGGGAGAGGTTAGTTGCAAAACCATCTATCTCCATTGTTAGCTACAGTCCAAATTTCAAAGGAAGGGCAATTTAGAAACCACGAATATATCTTGTTGCGGTCGAACATTGACAACATTTTATTATATAATTATTGTAATTTTGGATAACATCTATCGAAATCGACAAAATCAGATCACATGACATTTCTGTCAGATAAGGGAGGCCTTACTATGAGAAATTTAACTGTAAATAAAGTTTGTATTGTTATTATCAAGATAACGAATATTTATTTCTTAAATTGGGTTATTTAACAACTTAACGAAATGAGCTTTCTACACGCCCCAAACCAACTTAATCTATTATTATTATTATTATTAGCACCGCGTCTTACTACCCGTTCGGGTTATACGCACTTACGCTAATGTGAAATGGTAGGGTGATTGTGAGATGAAATGAAGGACCTACAGTTTAACGTGGAATCCGAACCATGGTGGAGGCCTGGCATTCCAACTTAATCTAATACAGAAGTATATTTTTATTTAGCATCGCGTCTTACTACCCATTCGGGTTATACACTTTAAGTACTAATTACGCGAAAGGTTTAGGAATTGGGAAGGTTGAATTAGAGGAAGTGAACCCGCATTTGCATGGAGGGAGAGTGGAAAACCATTTAGGAAAAACCACCCCAGTTCACACGACCGAGATTCGAACCTCTATCTCCCCGTCCTCAGCAGTCAAGCAGCTCAACACGTGTACGATTAGTACCATTCGGGCGTCCCCTGGGCAAAGGTAAATTAGTATATATAATGACCGGATAGTAAGATTTCTCTCTCACTATATACAACAGGTTAAGATGGGGAGATGTAGGGGACTGGTGTTTTTGCAGTTTTTATAGCAACACGTTTTTTGGTCAAAATAAATCCAGGAATGCCAGGCCTCCACCGTGGTTCGGATTCCACGTTAAACTGTAGGTCCTCCATTTCATCTCACAATCACCCTACCATTACACATTAGCGTAAGTGCGTATAACCCGAACGGTTAGTAAGACGCGGTGCTAATAATAATAATAATAATAATAATAATAATAATAATAATAATAATAATAAAATAAATCCAATATTGATTCTCTACAAAATAATATAGAGTTAAATGTTCTTCACATGGTGACCTCAACAATTGTTAATATACGTTAAGGGTGTCCTGGGATTCAATGAAAATTCTTTCTCTTCTTTTAAAAAGTTTCTCATCTAATGTCGTTACGCTCATAAGTCATGACAGATTTTCTCAACGTAAAGAAAATTAGATTCATTGTTTGTACTGAATCAATATTGGATTTCTTTCGATCAAAAATAATGTTTTTCTATCAAAAGTGAAAAAAAAACACATATCTTTTCTCGCGTCCCCTACATCCCCACCCAGCCTAAGACGTCTTCTTGCGAAGACCAAACTTTAGGACGAGTCCAAGTGGAGACCGCACTAACTAGGTCTCGTGAAGCAAACAATTGCGTCTTGCGTTACGTCATGGACCAGTAACAGCCTGCATTGGTGAGCATGAGGCTTCAGTATCGTCTTGCCTGGTTTGAATGTGTCGTGTAGGTCAGAGCTCGAATCCCACCAGAGTGTAAAGAGGACTTTTTTCATAAATGGCTTTTAAATCCGCCTCCACGTGAACTTGAGTACATTTCCTCTCAAGTAAACCCTCCTAATTCTTAACTTAGTAGCATAGCTAAAACGTATAATATCCTGGATGGGTAGTAAGACATGATTGGGGAGGTAGAGGAATCTCGTCTGAGGTTAATGAGGGCATTTTCCCCATATGTTCTCTCCGTCTGTCTCAAATGCGGGTACAATTTCCCCCACATTACCCAATCAGTGTAAATATGCAGATATCTCGAATGGGTAGAGACAAGGAAGGTTCTTTCATCACGGTGGCGGACACCGATATATCAAGTAAAGTGAAAGTGACACATAGGTTCATGGTATCCAATCCCCTGCCCACTCTAATTGCTAACTCCCTGACTATGAAATAATCGCGCGCATGCGCTTCTTAGACTTGTAACAGGGCCTGCCTGTTAACACTCATCTAATCAGTTCTGGAGAAATCTTGTCCAGTTTAAATGAAGAGCAGGCGAGAACCAAGTAACTTATCAACAGAATTATTAGAAATATGATACAGAGAGAGTGCATCGAGTCGTACTACCCGTGAGACGAGATGAATGTAAGCTAGAATATACTGGGTTATAGTTGTGTTGGTATTCACCGCGTCTTACTAGAAGAACGGAAAATTACATTAAATAAGGAAGGTAGGATTTAAAGGAAGTGTACTCACATTTGCGTGTAGGTAGAATACGTAAACTATGTTGAAAAAACCTCAAACGACCTGACAGGGACTTGAACTCTGACCTCCCCCGTCGTTGGTAAACCAAACACGCTTAATTGTTGACGCCTTAGCCCCTGTGTCCACCGGTGTGGGTCCTTGTGATATTCCTTCTCGTCAGGAGGTCTCATACTCTAGTGACTCAAGCGAAGTGATTTCCTGGATGAACCAGCACTGGTGGACACGGGGGTTTTGGTGCTAGCCTCTTCTTGTCTGATTTGGCGGTGACGAGGAGGTAGGGGTTCGAATCACGGATGGGTGTATTGAGTTTGTCACCAGCTCTTGGTGCGAATACACATCAGTGTAAATATGTGGCTAGTCCGGACGGGTGGTAAGACGTGATGGGTACACACGCTCGCACGCGCGCTCGCGGCCGGTGGTTAGGACGTTTCCTCCGGAGCTGTGAGCATGCGCACCGTGACTTGCCTCCACTTCCTCCCCCCGACCTATCACTGGTGGTTTCCTCCTCTGAAGTCCATCCCGGGTTATCTTGCCCGGTTATATTAGACAAGTGATTTTCATACTTTCATACGCTACCTCCTAATGGCGGTGTCCATTTCGGTCAGTTCAAGGCCCGGTTGGCTGTTAGCTGCTTTATCTCAGCGGGAATATTTCCTGCGACTTCAAACATAATCCAACTAACCACCTTATAACTATCATAGAACCCGCTTCAGTGGCTGCATGGTCTAAGGTGCTACTCTCACAGGATACTAGACTGATGATGACAGGGAGATCAAGGTTCGAATCTCAGTCGGGTGTTCTAAGGGTGGTTTTCCAAAATTGTATTCCACTATCCCTTCACGCAAATGTGGGTACACTTCCTATATATATAATCTGCCTCATCCCTAAAATCATTAGCGTTATTAATACATAAGCGTATTAAGCCTGAATGGGTAGTAAGACGTGGTGTTAAAAAAACTATCATATAATAATAATAATAATAATACTTATCACTGCATCTTACTACCCGTTCGAGCTATACGCTTAAATACTAATTACGCTAATGGGTTAGTAATTGGGAGGGTTGATTATACAGGAAGTGAACCCGCATTTGCGTGAATAAAGAGTGGTAAACCATTTATAGAAAACCACCGCCAGTTCAGCCGAGTTAGATTCTAAACTCGATCTCCCCATCCTCGGCAGTCTAGCTTAACATGAAACTAGCACGTTAGCTAACTTCTCCACCGAGGCTAGTAACTATCATAGACACAACCCCCACACCCCAGGACGTTAATTCATCTCTGGAAATGGGAAACTCCAATATCACGAAAGATAAATTATTCGTTCATTCCGGGAACCAATCCAGTCAGTCGGTCTGTCTACTGAGCTAAGGGTCCCGCGTTCGATTCCCGGCATGGCCGAAAAACTCACCATGGTGAAATGTGGCCTTACTCTTTCACAATGATGAATTAATAGATGGGGACTGGATGTTGTTCCTGTCCTAGTCTTAAGTTTGAATATAAAGTATATGGAGCTAAGACAGGCCCAGAAGACGGTGGTGGAATGTAGACCCACTAGCGACTTAGAAAAGATGTTGGACTGTATAGTAACCAAACAACTTCTAGTGAACTCCGAATCATTCTTGTGTCTCTTCTGCAAAATAATGCCAAAGGGTAGTAGGGTAAGCTTCAGCGCTCTCGACCCTGGCAACATCCCGACACGCGCATGCGCAATGATGACGTGATATGTGGGTGGGGTGATCACGAGTCGGGATAATTAACACGCAATAAACAAAGTTCATAACATAAATATATTTATTTTTATCTTTCTTGCACCAAAAAAAAATTATAGTTCTCGCTCTTTCTTTAATAAAAATTAGATTCAACTTTGACGTCATATCCTCTCGACCTTGGCTTATCGACTGACCTTCACCTTATGAAATGGAGATTATGGCGTCAATATCTCTGATATATCATTTTGATCCAAGGTTGTTTAAAACATACTATCTGAAGCAGTAAAGATGAATACGTTGTCACTTGAACAGTTTCATTTTCATATGAAGAAATTTTTAGAAAATATTTTTGTGGTCCGAATTGACAACATATTACTATACTATCATTATTATTTAAATGTATTGATAATATCTATCAAAGGTGGCAGCTGCAGATCACATGAAATTCGAAACCATTCAAAGAAAGAGAATATTTGAATTGTTTTCTTGACATCGCCTTAAAATGCCAAGGCTTTATGTATATACACACATACATACATAATGCATACATACATACATACATAATGCATACATACATACATACATACATGCATACATACATACATACATAAGCACGTCGTTTCCATATGAAGTAGGCAATAAACTGTGCATATAGTTAAACAAAACTCCATACTTTATCTATCCTCACTAACTTTCTCCACACTTCCCTATCTTTGCAGACTCTCTTCGCTTCAACAACATCCATACACCGAGTCATACATACTCTTTTATTCTTAATTTGTATCTTTTTCACACATTCGTCTTCAACATTCAACCATATATTAAATGGCCTACCCCTTTCTTTTGATCCACACATTCTACCATCAATTATTTTCTTCGTAACTCAATCTACTCTCATCCTCTAAACACGCCCAAATCAACGTAATACACTTCTTTCACATTGACCTATTGGATTTATTTTTAAACCACACTCCTTCAGCACCCATTAATTACTGACTCTGTCCATACGAGCTTTTCAACATACATTTTTTGAAATATCTCATTTCAAACGTATTCATCTTGCTCTTGTGTTTCTCCTGACAAGCCCACGCTTCTCATTCATAGAACAATTTTGGCTTCAATACACTTTTATATACCGCCGTCTTTGCCTCTTTCAATATTTCTTCATTCTTTGCAATAATACTCATACATACGACTACGCTCCAAGATGTATTCACTTGTCTGTCGATTTCTCCATATATTCTTCCATTTTAATAGAAAATTCTGCAAATATACACAAAATAATTCACCTGTTCTAACACTTTTATATTTATTCTAATCTGACAATCATTTCCTGATCCATCCCTATTAAAAACTATCTCCTTAGTTTTGGAGACATGTGTATAGACGAAGATCCATTATGCCTGTCACTGCTTTCAAACGAGTTCATGTACTCAGCAAGTAAATTTCGTTCTCAGCCATTATTACGGCATCATCTGCATATAACAGCCCTCTCAAATTCACATCAGCCAATTGTACACAAACCGCGTCCTCACAAGCATCCCTCATACACTTATCCATGAATACATTAAACAACCACGGAGACATAATACAACCTTGTCTAACATCCTGTATAATGCCAAACTATTCGCTCAAAGCTCCATCCACCTCAACCCACGATCTACTTACATTATACACCACCATGATTGCATTTACTAACCATGTATCCACACCAAACTCTCTAAGAACATTCCACAACATAATTATATTCACCAGGTAGTATGTTTTCTTCAGATCAACGAATACCCAAAACACTTTCTTCCTTACTGACAGACATTTCTCAATCACTTGTTGCAATGTAAATATTACAAAACTGTAGAGTTGTAGAATTTTTTATTTGTATCTAGCACCGCCTCTTAACACCCGTTCGGGCTATACGCTAGTAGGTTAGGCATTAAGAAGGTTGAATATAGAGGAAGTGAACCCGCATTCACGTGAATGGAGAGTGGAAAATAATTTAGGGAACCCGCCCTCCCCNCCCCCTTAGTTCATCCGAGTGAGATTTGAAACTCGATCTCCACGTCCTCAGCAGTCAAGCTCAACACGAAACTAGCGCGTTAGCTAACTACGCCACCGAGGCAGGTAGTAGTAGACTTAAACTAAATTTATCTAATGAAAAATATTTTATTTATTTTTGTCCAAAAGGGATTTATGTTATAAAACCTGACAAAATATTTATTTTATCACGCGTTCCTCCCTCCACCCTCTAACAATTTATTTTACCCACTACTTGGCTCGGTTGGTAGCACTTATATACACTGAGATAAGTGGCCCAAGTTTGATTCCAGGCAAGGCCGAAATATTTACCATGGTATGAAGATTTCCCTTTTCACAGTGATGACTTAATGGTGGGAAGAGTTACTGTTGTCGTGGTTCTAAAATTAAGTTAGTTTGTAAGTAGAGTGATTATATACACTACTCATTTGGTTCAAAATATGAATGTTCAATAGAACAAATGAAGGGAAAATCTCCTTGATAATAAAAGGTTAGTAATAATTCAAAATCTCTTCAAAGTTAGGGCCTTACACTTAATCCTTGTACGCAATTAATCACGTTCAATCCAATTTTCAAAGAAAGAACCTTATCTACAACTAAAACAGTCACCAGATCTACTTTCACAGGAAGAAACTTACCCATTCAAGTTAAACGCACTTACGCTAATGTGTAATGGTAGGGTAAGTATGAGATGAAATGAAGGACCTACAGTTTAACGTGGGATCCAAACCACGGTGGAGGCCTGGCATTCCACATATTTACAATTTGTGATTAATACACGTCTTGTCAGAGGTCAAGGAAGGGCTTGGTAATCAGATAAATCTGTGCCGGGACTACTAACTATAAAATGACAATTTATTTTTATCACTTCGTCTGACTACCTGTTCAGGTTATACGTATATATGATAATTACTCTAGTTGTGTAGGGATGAGGAAGGAATAATTTTAGAGGCAATCTACCCGCATTTGCGTGGAAAGAGAGTGGGAAAACATTTAGGAAATACTATTTCTAGTATGCCGATGGCCGTAGGAAGGGTGGATTTATGGGCTTTGATACCCCTACCCACACAAATTTCCCAACGTTTTTAATATGAATCTTAACGATGGCTTTGTATCAAACTTCAAATAAATTAATGAAGCATTCAATTTTGAAATACTTGCCAGAGAAAAAACACTTCAAATAGCTTCTAGAGACGTGAAGTTTTCAAAAATATTTCCAGGCGAATATTACACCAAATGGATTCTAAGTGTATCTAAATAAAAACAAATCAGGCGAAGAACACTAAAAATAGATTTTAAGGCATTCTAATTTTTTTTAATATGGTGAGCAATTCTTTAAAAAACATTTAGAGACATTAAAATTTTCCAAAACTATTCTGAGAAATACAGCTACAAATATATTTTAGGAGCTTCCAGTTTTTAACATTAACTGGGGAAGAGTAGGGTAGATAGTTTATAAACACTTTTTTTTAATTTTCACCTCTCCCATTTTTACAAAAATAAAGTCCCACCACCACTGTATAAAATAACAATGTTTAACAATGTTATTGTATCTTAGGGTTTAATAGAAAGTCTTAACATAATCTCTTAAACTTAAGATTTTGAAACACTCCCACCCAAAAATTAATTACTCCCTACGCTTTTGAGTAGACTCAATCGGGTTTCGAACCCGGATCTCCCCATCCTCAGCAGGCCGGTTTAACACGAGAGTGATACCTTAGACTATTCATCCACTGAAGCGGGTAGTAACAATAATAATATAGTAAAGTGTTATCAGTGGTGACCTAACGAAAAAAGTTTGTACTTTGTAAAGTTCCTTTCTCCCAGATCCTAGCTGCATTAACAGTTGCATAAGTCTCAAGGAATACTTTACCTCCTGATATTAATAACGTGAACTGTGAACCTAGCTAAGAGATCAAAAGTTTTTAAGCCAAATGGACTTGAACCACTGAAATAAATACATCTTTTTGTTACTGAGTCGACATTGAGATAACTACTTCAATCATTTTTTAAGCGACGTAGTTTTTTTTAATAAACACTAAATATTATTTTCCTTTCCTCGAGTTGAGCCATTACAATTTTTGACCAAAGCATTTGTTTATTGACTCGTATATTATCACGTGCGATTACTAGTAATCTCGTGTATTATTACTTGCGATTACTAGTAATCTCGTGTATTATTAATTATTATTACTAGTAATCTCGTGTATTATTACTTATTATTACTAGTAATCTCGTGTATTATTACTTATGATTACTAGTAATTTCGTGACTTATATTCGTAGTTCCTGACGTACATTTAATCAACGACTCCACCACTAAATATGACCTTGTCAAATATTATAATAATTGTACTTGCTAACATAACTTTAACCGCATCGGTGGACAGGTAGACTAAATGTCAGGCTCATCTGTCTGTTGACTTGGAGGTAGTGGCTTGAATCAGGTCTGGGAGTATTCAGGGAGGGATGGTTTATTATTTGTTTTCCACTCTTCTTCCACTCAAATGCTCCTACATTGTCTCTAAATTGTACCTTCTTCGTACTTATCCGGTCAGTAAAAATACGCGAAAACCCCGGACGGTCAAATAAACTCGGGGATAAACATGTAATTATGTTCACCAAAGATCAAATTGTTTATTAGCACCGCATCTTACCACCCGTCCGGGCTATATACATGTGAAATACTTAGTATTAATATATCAAGAACAAAGAAGGTCGAATTTAAAGGGAGTGTACCCGCATTTGTGTGGTGTGAGAATGGAAAACTATTTCGAAGACCTACCCTCAGTACACTCTACCGGTATTTGAATCCTGTTCACCCCGTAACCGGAAGGCCAGTTCAACACTAGAGTAACCCCTTAAAGCAAAATATTAAGTTGATTGTTCATAATAATCTCTATAAGAACCAGAGACCAACTGAAGGGAAAAGCACGGTTTAAATTTATCAGTTCAAAGCTATCTCCATGTAATTATGTAATAAACTATGTCTTAGAGGTAATGGTTGAAGGCTGTCTTAGCGGTGACGGGACATTGGTTGATTATCACAAAAACAATCTCTTCAAACACTGTAGCTTGTAGCAATTTTGCAAGAAATATTGTTTATAATAAACAGAAACTCGACCAACAAGTTGCAAGTTGCAAACACTGCAGATTTCCTCTTCTGTGGTCGGCGGTGAAACCAAGTACGAAGGGGGGGGGGGGGGGATTGNGGATTAGGGAAATATGAAGAGTTTAAATAATAGACCAACCACTCAGCCTAGCCTAGTATTCAAATTCAGATGGTCAAGCAACCCAAAACACTTTTCCTTAAATGACGGCGTAATGTTACTTTTCACCGCGTCTCATAGCCTTTTCGGGATATTCGAACATATAAAATGTATACTTATATGCTAGGAATGGGGAGCGTATAAATTAGAGGAAATGTACCCTTATTTGCGTAGAGGGAGAGTGGGAAACCTCTTAAGGCAAAACCACCCAAAGTACACCCGGAGAAATGGTATCTCCCCACCACAGACAAACCAAACCAGATGAGCCTGACGCCTCAATACACGTGCCCACTGATGCGAGATAGTACACAAATAATACCAAAGAGCGTGGTGCCGATAAATGTGTACGTTTGTCGGTTTTGAGCTCGCAAGTACCATACTAAAGATATCCGAGAATTAAACTACAATATCTATACAATACAGCAAATGGATCGTTCAAAGAGTCCCACCTACACTATCTCTAAGGCGTCCAAACAAATTTAAAAATTACAAACA
Source organism: Timema douglasi (assembly GCA_901482245.1). NCBI lineage: Eukaryota > Metazoa > Arthropoda > Insecta > Phasmatodea > Timematidae > Timema > Timema douglasi. The sequence goes on from CABEEJ010004231.1 coordinate 47,819, forward strand.
AAAAAACACTTGAAGTGTGCAAAGCGTAAGAAACATTTTAGTACCGGTTTTATTGATGGAGGATGATTCAGCGAAATCTAGATTCGAACCCGTGGTCGTCCATCTCTCTCCCTCCATGTAAACAAATAACCAGCTCCTCCACCCCCACCTCCTACTATATTATACCTACACTCACGTGGGTCGGCTCCTAACAAAGGCTGAGGCTATAGGCGCCCTGTACAGTCCGTCTCGGACTAGTCCAGTCACCTCAGTGTACACATCACAACGAGAAAGTATGGGAAGATGTATTTATTGTTGGTGGTTTCTTATTGCATACAGTTATACATAGTTTATATTTGTAAAGAAAGTTCTTGTTGAACTATTCCTGTCCATTCTTTATGAGATTGAGTTTATATTTTAGGATATTTTTAACATTAATATTGTATCCAGCCCTAGTGCTTAATTTTGGAAAATGTTTAGATAATTAATATTCAGGTTAAGTCATTAAGTACCAACCAAACACATTCACCAGAAGTTTGTGTACTTAGGCGGAAGAAATCCGCATCGGTTATCGTATGGTCTAACGCGTCACTCTCATGTAAGATTGAATCGCAGGTGAGGGGGAGATATTCTGTCACTTGTGATAGATAGCAGCACTGTCACTCTCGTGTTAGAATGGATTGCAGGTGACAGGGAGATATTCTGTCACTTGTGATAGATAGCAGCACTGTCACTCTCGTGTTAGAATGGATTGCAGGTGACAGGGAGATATTCTGTCACTTGTGATAGATAGCAGCACTGTCACTCTCGTGTTAGAATGGATTGCAGGTGACAGGGAGATATTCTGTCACTTGTGATAGATAGCAGCACTGTCACTCTCGTGTTAGAATGGATTGCAGGTGACAGGGAGATATTCTGTCACTTGTGATAGATAGCAGCACTGTCACTCTCGTGTTAGAATGGATTGCAGGTGACAGGGAGATGTTCTGTCACTTGTGATAGATAGCAGCACTGTCACTCTTTTGTTAGACTGGATTGTAAGTAACGGATAAATCGTGTTTTGGGTGTATGTAGAGGGTTTTTTCCTAAGGAAAATTAACTTTCTTTCCATGCAAACTTGAATACATTTTCCCTATAATTCTACCTTCCACATCCCTACTCCACTAGCTTAGTTTGTGTTTGATTACAACCCGAACGGGTGCTGAAACGATGAGGTAAAGTAAGTAACGGGAGAAAACATTATTAAACTATTTTATGCTGGGACTGAAACAAGTCGAGATTTGTCACCCATCAAAACTTGTGTTCCCTGGTGTACATTGACGGCTGATTGACTTTGCACAATGCGCCCGATTAATGTGGAGACTCGCTCACTTAATTAGTGTTACTCTTGCGATCTCAATCAATCGCCTCTTACTTATTTTGACTGCACAGAGCGGGAGAAAAATAAAAACATTAAGTAATTATTACAAAAAAAAAAAAAAGTTTCTGTTAAAATATTTATTGGCTTTGATCGTCGGAAAGATAGTAAGGCGAACAATGGGGCCCGACGAACATGAATGTGCAAGATTTGAAGTTGGGCGTTAATAGAATTTTTGTTTGAAGGAAAAATAAATAGAGACTTGAAGAGAGAGAGAGAGAGAGAACTGAAGGGTGGAAAAGAGAGAGAAAGTAATTTTAATCAAAATTTTCAAGGTATCTGAATACAGTAAATAAAAATAAACTATGAAAGTGGAAACTTTAACATTTTAGGTTACACAAAAAAATGAAGTTCTTAGAATCTTTGTTCAGTAAATTAACGCGCGGATAAATTGTGTTTGGGGAAGAGGGGTGAGTGGGGGGCTAAAAGGCGGCAGAAAAGTGTAAGTACTACAATTTGAAGTTAGCCATATATTTTTAGATTGAGCTTTGCCATTTACAGGCGATAATTATTTATAAAACATATTATTATACTATTACTATGGTTAAAGTTACCTGTACTGATGATTCCCAGTTTAGGGAGTCAAGTTCGCAACTATACTGTGTTGACAGTGCCAGCCAGCATTTTTCGTTCCTTCTCTACACTAATGCGGTTACATTTCTATAAAACAATCCTTTTCCTTCCTTTCCATAAATTAGATTACTAAATAATGCTTGTCCTAGCACGTTAAAATTAAAATAAAATAAAAATTACTGTTCAATCGTAAGCATTTTCTTTCCTCATATCGTCGTCTACTCGTAGTTTGTACCAACAAAACAAGTAGCCTATACAATGTTATTTGCTCTCAGAAATACTCACCTTGGATATATTTTGAGAACAATCATCAGAGCCAAATTTGAAAAATGTCGACGTCCTCCAGGTATGATCATATAATTTATAAATATTAAGTTTTAATTAAATTAATAAACCATTTCAGATATGGCCCCCAAATAAACAGATAGACGGATATAATTATATAACCCACTTCTTTAGGCACATGAAACGTCAAGTTTCATAATAATCTTGAAGTTGAAAGTTTTCACGAATGTAACACTCTCTATATTAGATTGTAAAATGTTATTATTTTTATAAGCATATCCAAGGTTGACTGGTGTCAGACTTCTCGTGAACTCCAAACCAACACCAAGGGACCTATAGGTCTGTTAAAATAACGAACATCTGCCGTCAGAGGTAATATTTTACATCTACTACAAAGGTACTTTACATTGTACACACATATAACGATATTACTTTGTTTTGAATCTCGTCAAGATCCTCCAGATAGTTTTGTCGGGTTGGCCTCCCGGACCACTTAATTCCACGGACAGTCAGAATACCTTATGTGCCAATCCTGAAGAGTAGGCTACTTGTCACACTTGCTGAGCAAACTATACTGCGTTACTGTTCTATATTATGTGCAGCCGACTGTACATGCAAATAAAACACACTTATTGATCATATACAGGGTGGTAGACCCATGAGAAAAAAAATTAAAGATAACTAAAAAACTAAATCTCGCTTGCCAAATTAAAATCGAGAAAAATGGCGTCAAGTGCCAATTTGAACTCCCAATCTCTAATCTGATTCCATTTGGGGAATATTGAGCTTCAAGGTCAGATCTTGTTCTGTTGGGCGTTGGAGTTTGAAGGGCGCTCTTTCTGGTGGTGGTAGGAGGGGTGGGGGGGCTGGGGTCCTGACCCTATCAGCGACTGAGGGGATTGGAGAGGCTCCGACATCACTTGCTGTCATTTAGCTCAAATGAGCTCTTCTTCTCTTTTGCTCTCTTTGGGTCTTCATCCTTCTTACTTTCTGTATAGTTCACCAGTGGAGTGGATTGTTTCCAGGCTCAGCAGTACCTCTAATATGTTCTCACTCGGTTATAAAGAAAGGGGGTGGGGCAGCTAGGGGCTCAACTCTCCCTTAAAGTATTATTACAATTATTATAATGTTTATATCTATCCTCAATATTTAGTTTGGCGGCTTATTGGAACCTTGTACAATTCATATCACACACAACATCAACCATCAAACAAGCCTTTCAACTCCTGTTGGGGGATTTCCCTCAGAAAAGAAACCCCCTCCTTCCCCTCTCCCCACACCAGCCACCCAAGTAACTTTATGACTACGACTGTAGTATGGAACATAGCTCGTTCCTAATATTAATTCCAAAATACAGTCAGATTCATTTAGGAAGAAACGTTTTAACAGCTATAATTTTAATTAAAAACATAATATATTTTTACGTAAAGTCATGTGGTTTGCAGCTGTAAATTTTTATATATAGTGTCAATACCTAATAACTAACTCTCTGGTCTAAAGGAACTCAAAATGGCATGGCCACCAGAACATAAAATCACCATTCAACCATAACCTGACACACAGCCTACTTCAAATATAGTTTTACTTTATCCTCCCATTGAAGTTTCATACTACCAAGCGGTCTTGTATCTTCAGGTTTTACAACTAAAATGTTATATTCAAGCCTGCCATCTCTCATACTGCCACATAACCGCACCGCCTCATCCTGCGCTCCTGGATTATTATGAATACGTTTGGTGATGCATACAAACCATGAAGTTCTTCTTTATGCAACTTACTCCATTCTCCTGTCAGTTCATCTCTCGAGAACAAGTACGTACTTGGAAACATTTCACCGGAAACATTGTTTTCAAACATGTTGCTCTTGTTTTCGTAAGCTGTCGACAAACATTTTCCCGTGTTTCCTTTGCGTTTCCCAAAGAGAAGACAATGTTTGATGTTTCTTGTAATCCGTTTCAAATGGGCTACAAGAAATGTTGAGTGTATGCTAGTCAACCAACATTGTCGACAACAAACAACGTAACGCTGATTGTATGCTAGTCAACCAACATTGTCGACAACAAACAAACGTAGGACAGGCCAACTTCAAAATCTGTAGGAGACATGCGAGTGAAGTTTCTAAAACCACTTCTATCTTTTAGTTTCAGTTCTATAATTAGCTTAGTTGCACAGTATGAAACATTTTTGAAGTTCTGTGCGAGTCAGCCAACCTTTTCTTCTTCTCTGTCTTCTAGAACAGTCCTTAGCTACGTACAAAGCACAAGTCATAGCAACATCCTCCTCTAGTGTAGTGGTTCTCAAACCTTTTCTTCTTCTCTGTCTTCTAGAACAGTCCTTAGCTACGTACAAAGCACAAGTCATAGCAACATCCTCCTACTAGTGCAGTGGTTCTCAAACCTTTTTTAGATTGAACCCCTTGGTCATGACAAAATGTCTAATGTACCCCACAATAAATTTTCCCCAAATCATAAAAATATCAGATATTCAATAAAAGGAGAAGATTTTCCTCAGTCACCTCGAAAATTAAAGACCACGTTTGGTTCTCTCGTCATTTTGCCAATTTTCTCTCGAGAGTTGCTCTTACACCCCCTGAAAGTTGCGGGCTTACCGCTGGTGGTACGCGTATCTCAGTTTGAGAACCATTGCTCTAGTGGCATTCAGCCTGTGGTACACGAACACATCTTAAAGGGCACGTGGAATTTTAAAAATACACACACTTATATATATTCCTCATTATTTTGTTTGCGATTTATTTTATTTACTTTATATGTAGATTACAGTATAAGTATAGCTTGCATTATGGAGGTGCAAAGTTGAAGATATCTGGGGGTTAGCGAACTAAACAGGTTGAATACCGCTGTCTTGCAAAACTGAACTCTGCACGCGAAGCAACGTTTGTTTAACTGTTTGCAGACTGTTTCCCTATGTTTGTGAGCGACAGGATACATAGAGAAACAATGTTTCCAAGCGTGGTCTAAGCTTTAGTACCAAATATCTTTCTCAACAGTTTGTATTTTCTGAAAGTTTCTGTCAACCAGAATACTTCTCCTGTATTATGAAGCTCGAACAATATTTCCTCGTGAATGGACGTATGAAGCGAGTGTGTGTGTGTGTGTGTGTGTGTGACGGAGGTACAGGGGCAGATATTGATATCTGGAGAATTCGGGCGGGGGACCACAAACTTCCATGGAAACTGTGGTTTCGCCCCGGCTGCAGGACGGGAAGTGCGGGGAAGATTACGACGAGAAGTTTCAATTTAAAACGACGGTTGGTGAGAAAGGGGGAGGGGGGGCACTATTACGAAGATTTCAGGAGATTTCTTCACCCCATGCACACATTTAAACACACATTAGATAACAGACGACTTACAGACTAACTCAGTATGGGAAAACAGCATTTAACACTACATTTCCCCTACCAAATCAACAAGACAAACCCCTTTACAATATTATGGGATTTACCTGGGATTGTGCTAGCTAGAATCTCCAAGACTTCCCAAACATTCACCTCGAAAACAGACCTTGAGTACGTTGATTTTAATATACTTTTTAAAATTTACTATTTTAGCTACTTTGTATACATTTAGAAATAAGGTTGAGTATTTTAGATTAAAAGTTTTGACCAATATTTATCGTGAATTGTGATAATATTTCGTCTTTCAATTTAGGTGCGGTTATATAAACTAGTATAATATAGCTTAAATGCTTCTATAGCTTAGGTGACCTGGCGGTCTAGAGGTAAGGTGTCAGACTTCTGTGCTGGTGGCCGGGGTTCAATCCTTGGTCCCGGCACAGATTTATCTGATTACCAAACCCTTCCTTCACCTCTGACAAGACATCTTGTGAATGTGGGGAATGCCAGGCCTCCACCGTGGTTCGGATTCCACGTTAAACTGTAGGTCCTTCATTTCATCTCACATCCACCCTACCATTACACATTAGTATAAGTGCGTATAACCCGAACGGGTAGTAAGACGCGGTGCTAATAATAATAATTCTATAGCTTATTTGTACTTTGTCAAGCTTAGTGTATTTATTTGCGCAGTTCCGTCCATTTCAATAGTTTATAAATATGCTATACTCACACTATGATATAACGTCTGAGAATCACCTCTTTATGCTTCTTCACTATTTAGTAATTGAACCCTGGTCTCTTGAATCAAAGCAAAGCACGCTATCCATGCAATCAACACTGCCAATATCACACTAACCCTCCACCCCCCTGCGTACGACAAACAGCTATGCCACAATACTATACTTCCATGATACTTAATATAACCCTCACACTGGTGGACACGCAGACATAGGAGTCAGTCTCATCCATCCTGGTTTTCCACTAAAAAGAGGGGGGGGGGGGGCAAGGTCCCGGACTTACCAGGGGGTCTTCTCTTAAANTGCTTACGTGGTAGAGGGGTCTAAGGCGTCAATATTGTGTTAGACTGGCCTGCCGATGACGGGGAGATCGGGGTTTGAATCTTGGTTGGGTGTACTGAGGGTGGTTTTACAAAATGGTTTTATCCTCTCCCTTCACGCAAATGCGGGTACACTTCCTATAAATATAACATTCCTCATCCCTAAAACCATCAGCGTAATTAGTAAAACGTTATCAATGTTTGTATTTTCTAAAAGGCCTTTGCTATGAAAATTATACTGTGGGTTAATTGAACTCGAGTTGATGTTGGTTAAATGAGACATTAATTAGACAGTTATTGGATCTTTGTTCGTGACCTTGATTTCGGTTGTAGTAACAAATAATTGCTCGCGGTTTAATTAAATCATTGGAATTCAAACAAAATAATCTTCTGAAGGATCTTCCTCTCAACATGGTATTTAATATTAGTTTTATGAATTAACACCGACAGTATTAAATAAATCACCAACCTCAACATGTCGGATTTTTCCCACTCACATTTTTTCATTTTATATGTTCTGTCCATTATTCGAAAATAATAATTAGGTAGATGTTATTTTGTTGATGCTCATTAAAGATAATGGCATAATAATGAGTACTCATGGACATATTAATGTTAGTAAAGATTTACGTTAATATTCACTAAAACACAAATTTATTACTTGCCGGGGATATTCGCTTTAATCAGAAATAAGTATGCAAATGAAGTAATGAAGGAAATAATATAGAAAAACTGACTTTTTGAATAATAAAATCAGCAAGGAACTTTTACTTATTTTCATAATATTATAGGATCCATAACACCAGATTTAATAAATTATTTAAAATTGTGTTTAAATATTGGATTGTATGAAAGTCAAGCTATGAAAATGGCATCGTGTTAGATTATAATATATTCTTACATAGCCTAGTCTTGGTAACACGTATTTTTATAGGTTAAGTATTCAATTAGAGCATTAAATACGGAATGACCTGCTTTGGTGGCAGCATGGTTTAAGGCGTCACTCTCGTGTTGGATTAGACTGCCGATAACAAGGATATTAGGGCTTGAATCTCGGTGTGGTGTATTGAGGGCGGTTTTTCTAAATTGGTTTTCCACCTTTCCTCCACGCGAATGCTTGTACACTTCCTTTACATTCAATCCTTCTCATTCTTAACTCATTAGAGGAATTATTACAGATGCGTATAACCTGAACAGGTAGTGAGACACGGCGCTAAAAATAATAATTGGAAACCATTCAGGGAAAAATCACCCTCAGTTCACTCTTCCGGGATTCGAATCTTGACTTAGTCGTCACAAGACTACCGAACTATACGAGACTGATATTTAATTTTAATCCACAGGCCCACCAATGCAAGTAATAACATTTCAAAAGAAAATTTACCGCTACTTAAATATAACGAACGCTAGAATATCCCAAATCTAATTTCTCCCGAGGACGTTAACACCAGAAACATTATCAAATGAGTTACAATAACAGCAATTACAGCTCTCTTCTCACACTCACGTATTGACTACAGCGCTTGGTGGTTGAATGTGTCACTAACGGGAGGTCTACTGTAGAGCAGATATGTTAATACAGTAGGTTTGGCTAATATGATATTGTTTAATTCGAAAAATTGTGTAATGCGAGCCCACCATGATCCTCCATGGGATTTCTATTTAAATAAATGGTAACAAATTTAATTCTAATTTTAGGAGGAAATATATGTATAGGTCTAAGCCTATACAGTGTGGATTTTTTTTCTAGTTTGTACTCTTATCAAACCTGACTTACCCAGCGGTGAGCGGGTTTCCTAAAACAGGGGATGTGTTGGATCCACTTACATCAATTCTGATTTAAGACTGCAATTTTCGTATGTTAATTCTTCGATTTTTTATATTTTGTGTTCAATTTTTTTTTTTGTTTTCTATGTATGTATTTATTGTGTATATGTGTTTTATATAGCATTTATGATTATATGTATCATATTTTGAGGTTATTGATTTATTGTGTATCAGCTGCTTAGATACTCATGAAAATGGATATTTCGAGTGTTTTTTTTTTAGATATACCTTGGACTTAGAACTAAAAAAGTTATACTTTACTTCAATATTATAATAGAGTAGACTCGCGATTATTCGAGCCCCGCTTATCCGAGGCTCCATGTTAACCAAGGTACTCATTCTGTAAAAGTGCCAAATTTTAACACAGTATTTATACAAATTTAACTCAACTATATAATACAGTATATGTAATAATTTGTAATGTAATGCGTTTTAATAAATTAATAATTTGTAATGTAATGCGTTTTAATAAATCAATAATTTGTAATGTAATGTGTTTTAATAAATCAATAATTTGTAATGTAATGTGTTTTAATAAATCAATAATTTGTAATCTATTTTAATAAATTATTCATTTGTAATGTGTTTTAATAAATCAATAATTTGTAATATAATGTGTTTTAATAAACTATTCATTTGTAATGTGTTTTAATAAATCAATAGTTAGTAATGTAATGTCTTTTAATAAATTAATCATTTTAAACTTACAAACAATGTAGGACTACACAAATGCAGTACGTCCTAGTGATTTATAGCCTATGAATCCTTTAAGTTCCGTATCATCCGAGTTTTTTCGTATCCGAGGTAGTTTTAGTCCCAATTACCTCGGTTAAACGCGAGTCTACTCAACATCTCCTTCCCCCGGGATTCAATCTGACAATTTTACTCTGTAGCTCATATCTACACACGCCACACGTGCAAGTGCACACACACACACTCACACACTCGCGAGGGAGTTGGAAGGTGGTGTAAGAATGTCACCAAGGATAAGACCTCGCCCTTACGACACACTTGTATGTATGTGTGTGTGTTAGAAGGAAAACAATGATAGAGACTAAGGTGTGGTCTACCTTCCGAGAGAAACATATATATATATATAGAAGAGAATGTTCCCTCTCTTCTTATTATCTCTGTACCTGCAATTACCGATCACCCCACAGCTTCATTGTCCCAAGGCGAGGGGCGGGGGAATTGCCATATGAGTATCTCCCTCTTTTTCATACACACACACACACACACACACATTATTATAATGGACTGTTGAAATGTTTCACCTTTCGAGTCCATGCATAAAGAATGGCTTTTAATATGTGACTTTTATTACACCCCCTTTTCCCCCCACTGCCTCCCCCTAATTGTTGGCTGTTTTTTTTGTTTTTTTTTCTCCTGTCATTTGTCGGACATATCTAACCATCATGGGGTTTTTTTAAATATCTTTTATCTTTAATTTATACATTTTAAAAATAGAATGAGACACGTGCTTAGGTAACTTAGTTAGCCTCATATTCAATTAATAATATCTTAAAATAATGAAGGTAAAACGTGAAAATAATATAAACAAGTAATCAAGTCTTGTTTTGTCTGATTTTTTGACGGAGATTAAATTCTTCCTGGTGAGCTTATTCCCCCTAAATAGTTTATCAATGTTCCTCTACGCACATGTTGGTACATTCCCTCTACATTTACCTTCCTCCTCCCTACTTTATTAGTGTAAATTATTAGATAACCCGGATGGGTAATAACATCGGGGAACACTCTAAGAACAAGAACTTGGGGATTGCTCATGTAATTTTACAACTAACCAATTTTCTTAAGCATTATTCATAATAATAATAATAATAATAATAAATACATCTGTCATCAGTACCATCTACCTAATCACCAGGACCGGGATTTTGGGACATGTCATATTTTTAAGGTATTTAGGTCATATCTTGATATTTTGAGTAATTTTTTTGACATTTATGTTGAATAATATCGATGTTTAAAATTTTAATGAACCCTCAAACATAATATTTCTCCCCACACAGCTGTCGAACTGTCCAGCTAATGTAGGCTTCAACCGAACATTGTAAACTCTTTTAATCTGCAGTCGGAAACCTCACATCCCTGGAAATATCTCTGTTGGAAAGGTTAGTTGTTGTTTCTGAAGCAGATATATGTAAATAAATGTTCGGGTTTAGTGAAATGAAACAGTTTACTCGCTAAAAGTTTTTAGTTGTATATTTTGGTTTCAATTAGTAATATTGTGCCTGCTTTCCAAATTTTCATTTATATTTTTAGGTAATTTATTATATTTGAAGTAATTTTGTAGCATTTTTGATGTCATTATATTAGAATGACAATTTTTTTATTGATCAAAATCGGGAGCCTGCTTATATAACCTTTAAAACTATTGAGTTAATAAAAAAATGAGGACACAAACAATTAAAGATGATGTGGCGCATCAAAATTTGATTACTTTTAAAGTTGTTGGTCAAGCTTCGAATACGTATTTTTTTTATAAGTGTTGAGAAACAGGTTTACAACACACACACACACACACAGCTGGTTTAGTCAGGTGATATTAATGACACTTTCAGGCTGACATCTATATTCCTCATGGCTGCCATTCTCTCGCACTGACATACAACCGCATTCTAGAAAAGGTATTTATATGATATGATTACTCTGATGACATAATAGATCAGACAAGGCCGTAATCAGAGGATTCAAACCACCCCCTCCAAAATAATTTATGAACAAAATACAAATGGCTTTATTTATGGCTCAAACAATATCAAAATTAAGGTATAAGTTACCATAAAAAAAAAACACTTTAAAGAGCTTCTATTGGTGTTTAAATATATATAGATTTTTCCTAGCCACCAGCAGTTAGGGAGCTATGTTACCATAAAAAAAACACTTTAGAGAGCTTCTAGAGGTGTTTAATATGTAGAATTTTTCCAGCCTCCAGAAGTTATGGTGTTATGTTGAAAAACACATTTCAGATAGCTTATAGAGGTGTTTATCATTTAGAATTTTCCTAACCTCCGGCAATTGGGGGATGTACCCACCAACCCCCCTCTGAAATTATTGGCTGGCTACGGTCTTGGGTGCAACTCCTGTTTGGCAACTTAATCGCTATCAAATTAATAACAGAAATAAATAACATATTTCAACATAGGGTCAATTCATAATAATTTGATCATATTAAATACGGTTTGTTAATTTGTCGACTCAAGGTCGGTATGAACAAGCTATAGTAGATGTCAAGCTAGAAGAGACATTTGATAACATTTTATTATATTATTATTATTTTATAAGTATTTTTATTTTACTTTAAGATTGACAGTTGTAGATCACATGCCTTGGCTTATGATCACGTGAAAATTGACCTAAAGTCTATTCACCTTAGGAGTGGTGATAACCGACATCTAAAGGTAAATGTAAAAATAGTTTCGAGAAAATTATAATTAAAAAGAAATTATTTGTTGTGAGAGGTTTGACCACCAAAAGTTACAACAAATCAACACATGGTCTTGCATATCATAGGCCTATGGTTTGGCGAATGAATACACGAGAGAGGATCTGGTATCTTTTACTAAGTGTCACATACCGTAGATGGGTTATAGTAGCTTTTCTATCTGTCGATTATGGTTCTTGTTATGAAAATTGGACTGTATTGCTTTACAATGTTTTAAAAAATTGACAAAAGTATCAAAAGAGATAGAAAAAAAGTTACAAATAAACAAAAATAAGACATTTGTTTTTTTCTATTTCTTACATGTTTTATCCATGTCAAAGAGTCCACAACACAAAACAATTTTTAAATACAAATTATGTCTGAAATAATTTTAATATTAAATTTCCTTAAGAAAAATATTCCTCTGAAATCCTGCACTGGGGGTTGCATGATAAAAGACTTAGACCCACATCACGGTCGAAGGGGAACTCGGGGTTTAAATCCAGGATGGGTGTAGCTGCACATGTGTTTTATCAGACTGCCTTGTTTTCCATCCTCTCTCCACATCAATGAGGGTGCACCTCCTCTAAATTCAACCTTCCTCATCCCTGAAACATTAGCGTAATTAGTGCGCAGGCTTATAGCTTGAATAGGAAGTGAGAGGAAGTGACAATAGTAATATTAATAATAATAAATTGCAATTAACAGTTTTATCTTAGAAATAGGTGACCTGGCGGTCTAGAGGTAAGGTGTCAGACTTCTGTGCTGGCGGCCGGGGTTCAATCCTCGGTCCTGGCACAGATTTATCTGATTACCTAACCCTTCCTTCACCTCTGACAAGGCATCTTGTGAATGTGGGGAATGCCAGGCCTCCACCGTGGTTCGGATTCCACGTTAAACTGTAGGTCCTCCATTTCATCTCACAATCACCCTACCATTACACATTAGCGTAAGTGCGTATAACCCGAACGGGTAGTAAGACGCGGTGCTAATAATAATAATATCTTAGAAATAATGGCGTGACTTCCCTCGGAGCAGTCTCGTAAGAACTGCGTTATGTAACAAACGTTTCCCCTTACTCTCCCCGCCAAAATAAATATATCAGTCGCAAAACCATTGATGTATTTGTTTTCTATCGAAAGTTTATCTTCAACGGAGTAAACAACATTATCACAAAAGTTTCTAGAGAAAAAAATAATCGCACTATTAATGTACCGAGTCAATGAATAGCCACTACCACCATTTTCACACCAACCCCCCAAACACACACAATAAAATGATCAGCTGAGGTCACGTTCGACCAATAAAACGCCGGCAGACAATTGGCACCACTGTCATCTTGTCGGCGTGTGTATCGCCACCCACTGACGTACGAGGAAGACCTACTTCACGACATACCACCACACATCTTGTCAATGTGTTTTTATTGACGTCACAATTTAACCTTTTGACATCGCCTCTCGACAATCTTTCTCTATTGCACAGACAACCTTTTCTTTATCTTTTTACTAAATGTTCTCTATCTCTCTCTCTCTCTCTCTCTTTCTCTCTCTCTCTCTTGGCCCCTTTCGTGTGCTGGTGTTGGTATACCCTCTTCCCCCCGCTGCCCTCATGTTTGGTTGGTATCCCTGTTCTTTTGTTGCAATGGTCGGCGACATCTTTAGGAAGTTCTAGCGCGTGCGGGCGTAAGGACTGGAAAATATAATATTTCAAATATCCTCCTCAAGATGTATCTCACTTAGTATTTGAAACGTTATAAAGTTGGTTTGATGGTGTTTTTTTTTCTCTTGGCTCTTTAAGGCGATTGAAACCCGTCTCAGTGGCTTTCTACGTTGTACGATCAAGCTCTCCCCTTTCCACCACCACATCTATAGCACGATTCTGGTAAAAAAGGCCTTTTAGAAAATATAAACACATTTGTTTACGGTAAACATTGATAACATTTTACCCTATTATTAATGTTATTTAAGATTAATTAATTATATCTATCAAAAGTGACATAGATCACATGGCTTGACGTATGACTACGTGAAATTGGATTTAGTAGCTTTTCCAATTGTCAGATAAAGTGCTTCCTATGAAGCCTGCATTATTAAAGTCTAATTTCTTGATGTTTGAACTCAATACCGTAATTTTTTTTTATCGTATGACATATATGATGGAGATGGAGTTGCCCGTATGTAGACTATTCGCAGCTCTGGTGGCACAGAACGCTGCCCAGGGAGCACCTCTGGAGGTTGTCTATACTTACCTGCGATGATATGATGTGATGATGGTGAATATGGAGGTTTGGGCCAGTGGGAGTCTTAAAACTAAATTAAGCCTAATTTAACAACCACTGGTGACTATTGGGATAGTTTTCCTTAAGAAAAAAATACCCCAGGTACCAGCTTGGAACTGAACCCGGGATCCCTAGGCTCGTAGCTAAGTGCACCGACCATCACACCACGGGTTTGGCTAATATCGTAATGATATCGCCGTAGAGGGTTGCCTGTGCACTTTCCATCAATAGAGCCATGAGGTTAAGACCATGGGTATTTGCCAGGGCTAGTTTTTCTTGACGGGACTGTACTAGTGGCTTGTTCCTTCCACAATCAGCATCAAACTTTGCCTCCTTAGCCAATACACACACATTCACTCAATATTACACTGTTATACATAACTTTTGCTTTCTGATGTATGATACATGATTTCGATATGTTATTTATTGCTGATAACAGATTTGAAAATATAATTTTGTTATCACCCACAGATTAAAAATTTAATAAAAAAATTGTTTTAATAATGTCTATCACAAATGTTTAAAGGAAAGTCTTGTTTATTTATCAGTAGCGGATTTAGGTTTGAGGACGCCCTAGGCCCGAGACGATATGGCGCCCTTTTTTTTGTAACAGTATATATATATATATATAAACATATATATACATATATGTGTGTGTGTATAAAATATAGAAAATAATAACAATAATAATAAGAAATCTAATTCAGGTATAAATCAAACATTTATTTTTTTAACATAACAATTAAATATAGAATTAATAATAAAATGCTTGTAATTAAAATATAAATTATTTCAATTAAAAATGTTGGCGCCCCTCAAAATTTGCCGCCCTAGGCCCGGGCCTCACGGGCCTAAGCCTAAATCCGCTACTGTTATTTATTCCTCTCAATTTGTTTTATTCTCCATTTGGTAGTTTTTCAATTGATTCATTAAAGTGTTCATTAGTTATATGAAACTGATTATACAACATGCTACTTGCTATAAAGGGTTGTAAAATCTTTGTATCTGCCTTTAACCCTCGGCCTGGCAATAAAAATAATTCCCTTATATTGCTTAATTGATTTAACTGCTATAATCATCCACCAACTTGTCGTGGCCTTACTCAAGCAGTTTTTGCAACAATTCAGTGCGCTTACATGAGTAGTTGAGTGAGTTACTGTGTTTCATTAGGCCGCCAAAGTATCAACATAATTTAGACAGTTTCTTTCGTGGGTGGTGACTATACTATACATTCTAACCGCAACACTATAACGCCAATAATTAATAAAGTACGTGAGCTCTACTTTCAGTGGAATAACGCACAGGCCCGCAAGGCCTGTAATTCGGAAGGGGGGGGGGCACAATGGTTTAAGGAGGCTGACGTAAGGTAACTTTAAATTACTATAAATTTGATGGAAATAATTGTAATCAAATAACTTATGTCCTGATTATTGACAATTTGGATAGTTGAATATGTTTATCATAAAGTATTGTAAATTATAACTAAGCTATACATTATTTCAATTATTTCATTCAGTTTTAAATAGTCAGAATTATTTTTTATCTTCATGCCGTCAAGCTGACTGGCTGATGACGTTCTCAATATTAAACAGAGGCTAAAAAAGGCTCTGGCGAGAATAAAATATATTATTTGAGAGACTTTTACACATGTTTAAAATATATCTGAAAGTTCCTTAAAATTTAGACATAGTATACAATATCCATCATTGCCTTCCACCCACAGACCAGTGTTTCACAGTCAAGACCTGCCAGTTCCTAAACCACCCAAAACATGGACCATTTTTGAAGACAACAATAGGAACTAACAGGTCTCTATAGAACAGGACATAAACGATCCAAACTTTCAACAAATGAACCACATAATGATTACAATCTCACCCGCCTCGGTGGCGTAGTTGGCTAACGCGCTAGTCGTGTTGAGCCCGATTGTTGAGGACGGGGAGATCGAGGTTCGAATCTCGGTCGGGTGAACTGGGGATGGTTTTTTTCTAAATGGTTTTCCACTCTTTCTCCACGCAAATGCAGGTTCACTTCCTCTAATTCAACTTTTCCCATTCCTAATCCATTAGAGTAATTAGTACTTAAAGCGTATAGCCCGAATGGGTAGTAAGATGCGGTGCTAAATATTATTATTATTATTGATTACAATCTCTCAGGATTAGCTCAACGACTTAG
This sequence comes from Timema douglasi, assembly GCA_901482245.1. Taxonomy (NCBI): domain Eukaryota; kingdom Metazoa; phylum Arthropoda; class Insecta; order Phasmatodea; family Timematidae; genus Timema; species Timema douglasi. The sequence goes on from CABEEJ010004231.1 coordinate 64,212, forward strand.
GGGCTTGAACTTAGATAAGAGTCCAGCTGAATCAATGGGATCACGATTACACCTGCTGCAGAAGAATACTAATATCTCAATATCTCGCTACCGACAAAAACATATTGCTCAGTATTTGGCTTCATCTGGTGATTTAGCTTACTCTACGGTGACCTGGCAGTCTAGGGGTAAGGTGTCAGACTTCTGTACTGGCGGCCGGGGTTCAATCCTCGGTCCCGGCACAGATTTATCCGATTACCAAACCCTTCCTTCACCTCTGACAAGACATCTTGTGAATGTGGGGAATGCCAGGCCTCCACCGTGGTTCGGATTCCACGTTAAACTGTAGGTCCTCCATTTCATCTCACAATCACCCTACCATTACACATTAGCGTAAGTGNTCACAATCACCCTACCATTACACATTAGCGTGAGTGCGTATAACCCGAATGGGTAGTAAGACGCGGTGCTAATAATAATAATAATAGCTTACTGTACACATATTGATATAGCCAGGGCTGCTGTAGGACCAGATTGCAATACAGATGAGTGGCGGGCGACTTTTCATTAATTCGCCAAAACATAAACTAAAAGCAGTTCTTCACAATGGTAACAAACATCCTTCCACATCAGCTTCTTCCGCATTGCACGCGAAGGAAACTTAATGAAAAATGAAAAACTTACTTGAAAAAATAAGCTACAACAAGCACTGTTGGAACATATGTGCTAACTTAAAAGTTATAGCAATCTTGTTAGGCATGCAATTAGCATATACAAAATATTGTTGCCTTAATTGCGAATGGGAATTCTGGGCCATAGATAAGCATTACTCATTGAAACTTTGAAATAAACGTCAGAAACTGACCCCAGGGGGAAAAAAAGGTTGTTCACGATACTTTAGTTTATTCCGCAAAGTAATCCTACCACCACTTCACATAATACTTTGTCAAAGCAATGAATTATTATTATTATTATTATTATTAGTATTAGCACCGCGTCCTACTACCCGTTCGGGTTATACGCACTTACGCTAATGTGCAATGGTAGGGTGATTGTGAGATGAAATGGAGACATGGAATCCGAACCACGGTGGAGGCCTGGCATTCCCCACATTCACAAGATGTCTTGTCAGAGGTGAAGGAAGGGTTTAGTAATCATATAAATCTGTGCCGGGACAGAGGATTGAACCCCAGACCCCAGCACAGAAGTCTGACACCTTACCCCTAGACCACCAGGTCACCTCTGTCAAAGCAATGAAGAAAGATAGCCCTGATTTTTTATATCCAAAGCAGAAATTACCCCGCTCGAGTGAGGAAAAGATAAAAGGGGGGATATTTATTTGTTCGAAGATACGGAAACTAACCACAGATAAAACTTTTGATTCTACTCTGAATGAAGTTGAAATAGTAGCTTGAAAGGCATTTAAAGGTGTATCCAGCAATTTCTTTGGAAAGAATAAAGCAGACAACTACAGTAGCCCCATGGCTTCTTTGGTGCTGACTGACAGCTTTGAAAAATTACCAGACCAAATTATGTATCCTTACGCCGAGCCATAGGATCTGCAAAAACATGTGTTTAGCAGCTGTCACTTCTGACGGTCAAAATTTAGGTATATACCTAAATTTTGACTGTCAGAGGTCAGCTGTGAGCTGTCAGTCAGCACCAAAGAAGCCACGGGGCCACTGTACCAGGAAGCCGTGGGAAATTTCCTTCAGTCCTATGAAGCAGTCGGGTGCTACGAGTCACTAAAGATTCACTTTTTACACTCACATTTGGATTTTCCCCTAAAAAATCTCGGTGATGATAGTGTTGAACATGGAGAGCATTTTCACCAAGATATTGCTGTTATGGAAGAACGCTATCAAGAAAGCGGAGGGTTACCATGGTGGCAGATTACTGCTAGAGTCTCATCAGGGATGGGCCTGAGACTAATTACAGGATTAAAAAAGGTCCATAATTGTTATAAATAATATTTATTTCATATACGTTTATTAAATTACATTACTTATTTCCAATCGAGGGTGATAAAAATATTCTGACTAAACATCTGTAAACAGCATAAAAAAAAAACAGTTCAAATAAATGTATCATCCATGAGGAAACAATTTTAATTATTTTTAAATTGTGTTATTGTGTGTGTGGTTGGTGAAATGAGTAGTGATGGGGAGACGACAAGTTTTTAAACCAGTCCCGTCACGTTAAGTAGATTTGGTAGCAACCCACCGGTCACGACTGAGATGTTTATTATATTAGAGTTGGATCGCTTGAATTTGATCGGATCATAGATTACTAGAATCCTTGGGTATTAGACAGATTAAGGCCTTGACTTAAAATCAGGATTTTATACAATTGGGAAAGGAGTGATATGGATTTGGGAGATAGTAAAAATAACAATATGACCGGGAAAGCATAAAATCACAAAAAAAGAACAACAAATCATAATATGTAAATAATTAATTTTTACTAAAAAAAAGTATTTGTTATCCTTTATAATCTAACGTCAGTACCCTGAAAAAAAAATCGCCAAACCTTTAACACCTGACTTCTTAGTAAAACTATCAATATTGGATTAAAGATTGAAAAATGAAGTTTTATTATCATTTTCAAACTTTGAATCTTTATTTAATTTAGAGCTCTCATACTGGATATTGGTGGCGTATCCCAGTATTACAAGCACAACAACCAGACATCCATATCATTAATTTACCTCTCCATTATATGAATGATTGTTAAAATGAATGCGGCAACCTTATAACTATTATAGTTTAGAAAACCTCGGTTATTTGTTTATCTTGTTTACTAAGATTCGTATTCATACTCGAGGTTCGAGATTAAGTAAATTATTAGATTTGAAGCATTATAAATATAGGCTACACACAAATATTTACCGAATTGAGGCGTCTCTAAAGGCCAAACCAGGATATTTTACTCATAAAGCCATCTTACTCAACTACCTAACTAATAAAACATAATACAAGTTGACAAACCACACAAACTGAACCCACTTCGGTGGCCGCGTGGTCTAACGCGCTACTCTCGCAGTAGACTAGACTGCCGATGACGGGGAGATTGAGGTTTGAATATTAGTTAGGTGTACTAAGGGCGGTTTTACAAAATGGTTTTCCACTCTTCCTTTACACTAATGCGGGTACATTTACTAATAATATAACCGTCCTCATCACTAAAAACCATTAGAATGTTCGTTGTTCTGTTCGGCCCCGATCCACCAGTTGTCGGGTATTGCCCGTCGCATCAAAGGATGTTCGTGTTCGGTCTTGTTCTAGTCTGGACGTCTCCGGGAACATTTACCCGAACATACATGGCCGGACATCAGCGGAGTCACGCGTGTGTTTTCATTTTTGTAAGTAAGTCTACATATATCTTTTGGTGAGTG
>CABEEJ010004232.1:0-36715 GCA_901482245.1 Timema douglasi
TGTTGCCGAGTATTGTATAGAGAAAGAGAAAGTCATCTTTCCTCCATAAGGAGCAGTCCTCTCAAAGGTTGTTGCCGAGTATTGTAGAGAGAAAGTCATCTTTCCTCCATAAGGAGCAGTCCTCTCAAAGGTTGTTGCCGCGTATTGTATAGAGAAAGAGAAAGTCATCTTTCCTCCATAAGGAGCAGTCCTCTCAAAGGTTGTTGCCGAGTATTGTATAGAGAAAGAGAAAGTCATCTTTCCTCCATAAGGAGCAGTCCTCTTATAGGTTGTCGCCGAGTATTATATAGAGAAAGAGAAAATCATCTTTCCTTCATAAGGGGCAGTTATTTCAGAGTTTGTCATCGAGTGTTTTAACTCAGCCAGGGGGTGACTGATGGGTGCATGCAAAGGAAAGGACGAAAACGAGCCACAAGATTGCCGAGAAGATAGACCGCGACTTTATGGTACCGTGCAGTTTCGTAACATGTCTTTGTCCACTCGAAGATAAGGCGAGGTTTTTCTGCAACATGCCTTTAAGTTTAATTTCAAACGTGTAAGAGGCGAATAGTGGTTTTCCTTGAGAAATATTGTCTAATGCTAATAGGTAATTTATCAGTGACATAAATAATGTAAAAACATATTAAGTAAAACTTAACAAGTATACGTCAATATGCTCTAAACAATAAGCTCAGCCAACATGTGACTGGCTCACATGTACTGCATATCGATGCTGCCCAAAATATGGTTGAACCTAGCTTATAAAATTATAGCTTTTTGCTTTATTTGAATGAATTCCAAGTTAAATGTTGTTTATATTTTATTGTGATTAATGAAGGCAATTGAATGTTATGTATATATACATAAATACTATAGAAATAATAAATATCTGCATTGTTTGCCATGCGGACAAAGGTATCAAGCTCGTTTAATCTGATTTGCTGATGATGGGGAGGTCAGGGTTTGAAATTAGTCCAGGCGTAGATGTGTTTTTTCTAAATTGTTTCCTAATCTCCCTTCACGAAAATGCTGGTACAGTTTTTCTAATTTCTGCTACCCCTTATCCCTGACCCATTGATAGCCCAAACTAGTAGCAAAACAAAACGAATGAAAATATTAGCTGTAAGAATTTTGAAAGTGTTTCCTGGGCCTACTTATAATATTCTGGATTAAGACTCGAGAGACAATGAAGACGTAAGGCTTAGGTGAACTATTTTTATTTGTATCAGAACCTTTTAAATTTCAAGAACGATCCACAATAAAATACAGACTAACATTAATTGTAGGGTTTGGAAATACTACATTGCAAGGGCGTAGAAATCTATTTTTTCTTGGGACAGGTAGGGTATGGGAGGTTCCGCTAGAAAATTATATTATACCTTTAGTGAATAAAAGTTTTTATATTTATATATGAGCCCCTATGGAAGGGGTTCATCCAATTCTAGGAGGTCTGGGCTCCCAAAGATTTCTCTTTCTAAGCCCTTGCTACACTGACACATGGTCAAAATAAACTCGTTTGAACACAATGTGGTGGCGCAATGGAACGCTGAGCTGTCCGCCATGGAGCTAAAAACAAGAACGCGTCAGTGGTTTTTCCTCCTCATTGGTTGAGCCTAGAAACAAGTATTGTCTTCTTCCTGCATTACTAGCCAATTGTTGGAGTAGTTATATCGATTAGTTTACATTTCTGTGTTTTATTTTACACCATGTCTTACTACCCATCCGGGTTACCCACAATTGACAACACTAATGAGGCAGATATGATGAAAGTGAAATATAGAGGAAATACCACCACATATGTGTGGAGGCAGGGAGTGTTTGGAAACCATGTGAGAAACATCACCCTAAGTATTTCCAGCCGGGATTCGACCGACATTCCGTCACCATAAAAAACAGACTAGACGAACTTTACGTTTAGTCCACGCACCCAAATATGTTGGTTTGCATGTATTATTTAATTGTTTGTTAATTAGTGTATATGTCTGCCTCCGTGAATAAGTGGTTAGAGTAACGGACCAGATATCTAGGGGAGCTTGGTTCGATATTTGGTGGTGATAAGATATTTACCATTTGTATGAGGTTTTTTCAAATTGCTATTCTTGGTTAGTTTAGATTGTGGGACATGTACTGACTGAGTCAAGAAAGTACAGGTTATTTTGGTAGCTCAAACCAAGAGCTACAGTCCAATTTCCACAGGAAAAGTCTTTTAGACAATTTAATTTTTTTTTCTTTTATCATTGATAGCATTTTACTATGTTATTATTAATATTATTATTTTATAGACATTTATATTCTCTATTTATAAGTAAGAGCTGCAGATCAGTACCTTAAAAGAAACAGTGAATCGTTTTATTTGGAAAATTAAAATTCTACGTTTGTCGCAATTCATACATGATTAAGGTAGTATTTTACTTTCTCAAATAACATCAAGAGAAATTATTATAAATATGACAATTTTTCACCTCGGAATTATTATGATTTTTTGCGTTTTACGTGTGTTCGAACCCAAAAAAGTGGATTTTACAATTCTGTTTGTTCCCGTGTTTGTCTTTGGCCACAAATCTAAAACGGTTTTATAGATTTTGATCAAACTTAAATTATTTATATGTTGTAGAACAATACCTAAGGACTTTTTTTTTTACCCTAACGCTCAAATTAAAGGTTGTTTACTTATGAGTGAATTTTTTAATACCAAATTTTTCAAAAACGTCTCTAACGTTTTTGTTTAAAATTGATATCTAGGGAGTGTTTTACCTGAAAAATGGCAATGTATACTTATATGTTGGGTAAAGATTCGTTAAAGGGTAGTTTACAGTTGAGTGCTCTTCAAAAATTTAAAATCTTTGGAAAAGGAATACAACGATTATGTTCAAAATGTGTATTTGGAGAGTGTTTGACATGACAAAAATATCTATACTTGATTTTTGAGAAAAATTTGTATTAAAGAAGTTTACTGATGAGTGTATTTTTAAAATAAATTTGAATATATAAAGAAATGAAACTAGTGATTTGGTTCAAAATGGGCATCTCTTCAATTTTTTACATTATAAATAATTTTATATATTTTTCTTAAAAAAATCATTTTATTATAGTTTACTGATGACTAATTTTAGAAAAAGATTGAGATTTTATTGAAACTAGCCTTAACAATTTGGTTCAAAATTTGTATTTATAAACTATTTTACATGATAATATGTAAGGTTTGTTGATTTTCTAAAATAAATTAATTTAATACTAATTTACTTGCGGCAAATTTTAGAAAATTTTAAATATTATAAAATGGCTTTTGTGATTAATTTCAAAATAGGTATTTGGGAATAATTTTCATGATAAATAATAATAATAATTATATATATATATATATTTGATTTTACAAAATATTAATAACTTGAGGGTAGTTTAACATATATATATATATATATATATATTTTTTTNTTGCAAATTTTGTTCTAAGCTTTAATATAGGGCCTAATATGTGAGAAAGTCTGCAAAATTTTGTCGTACTATTTATTCACGTGACCTTTAGAACTAATTTTTTATTCGTGTTATTAATTTGTCACGAAATAATATTTATTCTCTAATTTAGAGTGAAAATGGGTTCGTCCTGTTCACCCTCATAATTAGGCCTAATAACTAGCGACTCCTATGATTGCGTCTTGTGGAGTTTTACAGCAATGCTCCACCGAGCCAAAGTATTTTAAGCCGAAAGTTAAAGTCTAGCATCATAATTTGTTGTTCAAACATGTGAGTATAACATTATTCTCTCGGATAAGAGAGAATTACCTTGTCCACATGTGACAGGGGAAAATAATGGAGCTGCACGACTCATTATTTGCTGTGAGAATAAGGATGGAAAGGGGGGGTACTTAGGAGGGGAGGCCTATTTACGTATTTCACTAATGTCAATGGCGGGAAATTGGTATGACAACAATAAACGTTCAGAACGTTACAAACATTTCACTATAAATATACATTAATTATTCCTAGTATGGTATGGTGTACCTCAGAGACTTTATCTCTAGTTTATTAAGATTTGTGAAAATAAATAATATACATGGTTGCAGAAACATTATGGTAAAAAGAGCATCTTATCCCACCAAAGAACATAAGTGAAATAATACGCACTTTCATAGAACATATTGAAGAAAAAAAGTAAAACTTTTGTTCACCAAAAAGCAATAACAATCAACACCAGATTTCCAAAACCTCAATTTAAAAATTTATATTTGCCAATAGCTTGATAACTCTTGGTTTGAAAAAATATATTTAAAGTAAATATTTTTAATTTTTAATAGTATTATAGCTTAACAATGCAAGTTATTTCGTATCACAAATAGGTGTGGAGATAAATGATCAAAAGTGGATATTTCTGCTTATGTAAAATACTCTCATAGTCATTTTAATGACCCGACCAAGATTTGAACCTCGATCTCCCCGTCCTCAGCAGTCGAGCTCAACATGACTAGCGCATTAGCCAAATACGCCACCGAGGCAGGTGAATTTGAATCAAATCTTATATTTTCCCTCTTCCGTCTACGATGAAAAATTTAAAATGACCCCTCTTCCAGCTATCTATTCGTTGCACCATACCACTCAAAAAAGAATGATTAATCTGTTTATATTTTTAACTAAAGATAAATATTTTATTTGCCGATATACAATAATACGAAAATAAAGGTTTCCATGGTTATGTAAACCAAGAATGATTGTACAGTCTAGCCGCTGCCCACACATAGTGAACATATTGAAAATTTACAAGGAAAATCTAGTTTTAGTTTTAAGCTAATATTTTTGTCGGCATCCTGGACCTCTTACCTTTAAAATGACTTCGCTGGTTAAAATCGGTAAAACCGCTTACTCTTAATTTCAACTATCAAAAATGGGCTTATTAAATTAATTATACAAATGTGTGTGTGTGTATGTACATGTGTGTGAAGAGAAATAATGTATGTGAGAGAAAGAGTATATATGGTGTGAGTGTGTGTATGAAAAAAAGATAGTGTAAGATTTTGGGAGAGAAATTGTGTGAAAGAAAGAGAAAATGTGGAGACATTTGACAGGGAGTTTGAGAGAGAATGTTAGAGAAGGAGGGATTAGTTAAGAGAGTGAAAATTAGAGTGAGAAAGAGTTAGAGACAGTTTAAAAGAGTGTTGGAGAGGTAGTTAGAGAATGAGTTAGAGTCAGGAATTGAGAGTGTGTGTTTGAGATAAAGAGCGTTGAGAAAAAAGAGAGAGAATGATTTTGGGAAAGAGAAAGTGAGTTTGAGTAGAGAGAGAGAGAGCGAGATTGGTATATAGAGAATAAGAGTGATTGAGAAAGAGTTTGAGAGATTGGGGGCGTTTGAGAAAGAAAGAGCGTTTGAGTAAGAGCATTTGAGAGAGAGCTTAAAAGAGAGACTATAATAAAGATAATGTGACAGAAATTGTGTGATAGTGTATGTGAGGGTAGATAGTGTGTAAGAAAGAGGGATAGAGTGTGAGAGATAAAATGAGAGAAGATTTTATGAGAGAGAGAGAGAGTGCTATACATTGTGTGTGAGGGGAGAGAGTGTGAGTGAAAGTGTGTTATAAAGTGTGTGTGAAGGGAGAGAATGTATGTGAGAGCGTGAGAGAAAGAAAGTGTCAGATAGAGATAGATAATTTGAATATATAGATGTGGCACACAGAATATTACAGGGTACTTTGAAATATAATTTCCTCAAAACTAAGTATCAACATGGAAACATAGCAAAGCTTGATGTATTTGTAAGAATGTGAAAAGATAAATGGGATACATAAAACATTACTTTTAAATTTCATATCCTCAAAATTAAGTGGTAAAATGGAAACATAGCTTAACTTATCTATTTGTATTGTGTTACTATTCGCTAAAATGAACATCAAAACCCATTATTTGAAAAAATGAACATCAAAAATCATACTTATAGTTAAAATGGCTATTTTTGAACACTATTCAAGATCATTTGATCATTTTTGAGCTTAGAATACATACCAAAACATATTTAAACCTTATTTTGTCATGCGTGAAACAAAACGTAGACACTATTGTCACAAATTTAAATAAACCTTTTAAATTTCAAATTATGCTTAATATTATTGATTTAAATGCAGATTAATGATAACATTATTCCAGTAAAAAATAAATGTTTCCCCAGTTTAGGCATCTCAATTTAGATGTGCTATGACCAGCATCCAAAGAGAAAATTGTGATGTTTTTGGACCAACAATTAATAAAGATAGAGTTATTATTTTTTAGCCAAAGAAATACATTTTATCTAGAGATTTCCAGCCATGCAGCAAATAACGGTAGTCATGGTGACTATACAAAAAATAAAAAACTGAAAATTGTCTGTGAAAATCGGGGTTTGAGGGAAAACTACTATTTTTCCCGACATCCTGGACTGCTAACCGTTAAAATGACTGGACGTTTGTCAAAATCTGTTCAGTCATTTCCTCGTTATTTGTATTACTGGAAATGGGTTTATCGAATTATATATAAGACTAATTACAATAACTTTTCGGGAGAACCATATGAAAACTCTATAATTCAATTTTTAGCCATATCGGTAAAATACTTTCAGCTCTAAGTAAAGATACACACAGCATCGTGAAAACAACATTTTAGATTTCAGGGGGGTCATGAAAATTCGACATTTATCAAAATCTCCAATTCGATTTTTTGACGATCACAATACTTCTCTCTCAAGGCAGTGGCGGTTCTAGGCTCCCCTCCAAATATGAACGGTCAATGCATTAACAATTTATATGATTTATATACTAGCATTATGCTACCGAAAAGTACGAGGTTTTTATTGTATAATAGGTATGATATGTGATTACAGTAAACTTAAGCTGATGGTCAAATTATGTTTCCTTTACACGCTTTCTTGATTCGATATAGAGAAACGTTTGCAGTCTCGGCCGTGTTCGAAGCTCACACTCGGCTCACGATCCCCTCATCAAAAGTGCAATGACACCCAAAGGGATCTTTACTCTGGAGAACAGGCACTGTAAATACTTCTTCAAAGCGATAAACGGTGGGTATGCAAATGCAAGGGAGCTATTTACTTTAAAAAAACATTTTGCTTCAATAAAGCAGCACTAGAAGATGTGTTCAAATCGTCTAGCAATAAATAAGCAGCAGAGGCAAGGAGCTACTAAGCCAGTTTTGTAATTTCTATATCGTGTTTGTTTTGAAGATATTTTCAAAGATTTTGGAACTAACATCCATACTACTTCATCAAAAAGTTGTGTATTTTGGGGAAGCTCAAAGAGTAATAAACGCAGTCAAAACTGCATTGAAAGAAAAATGACCTGACGAATATTTTCATCTTGTATGGATGGCATCCTGTGAAAGATCAAAAGATTATGATATAACATATGAATCAAAATCCAGTATATCAGAACCACCTCACAAATTGATGGCTGAATACATCATAGAGTCTGTTCATGATAGGTTTTTACCCGAATATCAGTTCAAAAACCATATGTTTAGGTTTTGGGTTGCCAACACTTGTAAAGGATCATGAATGAATTATAGCATCAGTCATACCGGGAAAAACAAGGGGGTACAACACATCCGTAGTGGAAAAATGTGAACATATATTTGAGATCATTGACAGTATTGTTGGTGAACTGGAACGTAAATTTATCAAGAATTTATTTTAAAGTGATGCAATAAGTGCTTGTCACCCAAGCAGTGAAATGTTTCTACATGAAAAATCTATATAATATATTGCTGAAAGTTACAAAGAATTTTTCCCGCACTTTGAGAAGTTTCATTCTGAAATATGCTTAGCTAAGAACACCTTTGTCAATAAAAAATGTCACTCATAGGCATTTTTAACAACCTAATAATAGTTAGTAGTTATTTCTAACCTCTTCATAATCCTAACACTCTTGTTAACGTTACGTGTTTCTTCAGCAGCTTGTGAAATAAGTTTTTCTCCAATGAAAATGATTAAAACTACTTGAGATCGACAATGACGAGTGTAAGACTATGTGTGCAGTCTTACTATTTTTTTAAAGCGCCGCGTATTACTACCCGTTCGGACAATAAGCCTAGTCTTGCTATAGCATCAATAGAAAGGGAGTGAAGTGAACTATTGGGTCCAGGAACAAAATGAGGTTGTACAAAAATTTGCTGACACTAAAAATCGTAAAACAATGTTTAAATAAACCAGTGTTTAAATAATATTTAGTGATTTATCTTTTGCCTTTATTTGTATGGAAAATAATTTTCAAATAGTTGCTTCATGAAGTAGTTTTACTAAGCATTTGCTTATTCCGACTGCTGTCATTTCAATTTGCCTTATATTTACTTTCCGTTAGTGTCAAACATCACAGGAGTACAAGGTCAACTTTTTAAAGTGTATACGATGTGATCCTATCATGAATACGGGATTTATTAATAGCGTAAACTATACAGTATCGACAGATCACTATCAATATTTAAACCATAGTGTATACGAATATTTATGTATTTTATGTCTGTGGTGTGTATTTTGTATTTATATGTTGCATATGACTTTTAATTAATCACCAATACATTTAAGAATTTTTGGACCTCCATTTTGTTGTTGTCTAGAGCCACCACTCCTCCGAGGGGGATGGTCAATAAATAAGTCATGTTCATGGCCACGTGGCTAAGCTGATAAACTAGACTTCTACAGCTTTAGGGAATAGATCGGGGACAAAATAATAAAATATTTGATGAGCTGGATTAGTTTGTAAGTCATGTGTTAAGCCTAACTAATCAGACCTTGGTGACCTTTTGGATAGCTCTCATTCCTGGAAAAAGTATCCACGGTACCAGCCGGAAATAGAACCTGGGACTCCTATGTTGTTAGATAGGTGCGCTCACCAATAAAGTACGGGACCACTCGTAGTTTGATAATGACTAGCTCTCTATCGTATTTCTAGAATATCATACAAAATCTGAGTTTTAAGTCGATTGATATAATATTTCCCATCTGTATACTAATGATCAGTAGTATTTTTTACGTATTTAAAACCTAAAATAAAGAAATTAGCTTATTTTTACCTTAGATTTAACTGAAAATTAATTTGAGATATTTTTTTTTTCAAAACTGGCAGCTCATACCAGTAAAAAACAATAATTCTTATAAAGTGACGTTGAAATAAACTGCATTACCAAGAGCAAATTTTTTTAGTCAGAAAACACGCTTTGCAGTATCTTCTTTGTAACGAACATTTTTATTTGCATTTAATAGTCTTATTATTGTTTATAGCACTATTTCAAAGAATATACATAGAAAGTTTTTCATATTAAAAAAATGAAATTAATTTGGTAGATAATAAAAATGGTAAAATGGCGCTAAAGAGCCTCGTTATAGATCCAAACATATTCCTCCACTAAGATGTAGTGATAGTTAATTAATGTCGAAAAAACTTTCGTGAAAGCAGCCAATCCTAACTCTTAAACCAGAAGGCCGAGGTTTGAATCTTAGTTGGTTGCAATAAGGGTGGACTTTTCCACATTTAATTTATCATCCTTTATGTAGGATAGTTCTGGTGCATTTAATTTATGTTTCACTCCCCTTTAGATTATCTAGTGTAAATCAGTATTAGTGTGTTTTTTTATCAGCGGTGAACTTTTAGAACTGATTGAGCTAACAGATTAATTAATTTAACTACCTCAACTTTTGAACAAATACAGAACCCAGTACCTCACCCTTTAATTCATCAGTATGAAAATGAAAATCCAAATTTTAAGTATATTATGTTTTAAGCACGAATGTTGATCAAACTATTTAAAATTCAAGTGGTAATAAAATCATTATAACTTATGTAAATCTATGATTAAATCATTACAACTAATGTAAATATATGATTAGATCCACTATAGCTAATGTAAATATATGATTAAATCCATTATAGCTAAATGTAAATATATAATTAAATCCATTATAGCTAATGTAAATATATGAGTACATCTATTATAACTAATGTAAATATATGATTAAATACATTATATCTAATGTAAATGTATGATTAAATCCATTATAGCTAATGTAAATATATGATTAAATCCATTATAGCTAATGTAAATATATGATTAAATCCATTATAGCTAATGTAAATATATGAGTACATCTATTATAACTAATGTAAATATATGATTAAATCCATTATAGCTAATGTAAATATATGATTAAATCATTACAACTAATGTAAATATATGATCAAATCCATACAACTACTGTAAATATATGAGTAAATTTATTATAACTGATGTAAATATATGATTAAATCATTACAACTAATGTAAATATATGATTAAATCCATTATAACTAATGTAAATATATGAGTAAATCTATTATAACTGATGTAAATATATGATTAAATCATTACAACTAATGTAAATATATGATTAAATCATTATAACTAATGTAAATATATGAGTAAATCTATTATAACTGATGTAAATATATGATTAAATCATTACAACTAATGTAAATATATGATAAAATCATTATAACTAATGTAAATATATGATGAAATCCATTATAAATAATGTAAATATATGAGTAAATATATTATAACTAATGTAAATACATGATTAAAACCATTATAACTAATGTAAATATATGATTAAATCCATTATAGCTAATGTAAATATATGATTGAATCAGATTTCACGATACTTTGTAAAATAAATTGCCAAACGTAAATATCACGTTACGAATGAAACAGTAGTAATTTATTAGGTTTTATTATGTAAACTTAATTTTTGTTTTTTGTTTGTTATCTACTAGGCCTATATAGTCTCGATTTATTGCAAAATAAAGAATTAGTTTTCATTTTGAGCTAACTTAAATTAAATCAATATAAAAAAAAACATACAGTCACGTAAGACATAATTATGACCTACTTTGGGACTATATACACTCCAAAAGAGCGGTGAAAGTTTACAGTATTACCTTGACGGGGCGCAAATATGGTTCTATCATATAAACTGCACCAAAGCGGAAACATTAATGTAAGCTTTCCACCTTTCAGGGTAAACGACATACATACGTTACAAATTTCAATAGTGGAATAAATGAAACAATGGTGCGGTACAGATCAACCAGACAAAACAAACTCTCGTAGAATAAAACGTAAATGTTGGGTTTACATTGTGTCCTCACATGCAGCCACCATAGCAAAAAAAAAAGTCACAAAACTACAATAGGAAAATCAACTAAAGAAAAAGCATGGCATATGTTTCTAATTAGTACATAAGACACAGGGTTACTAACGACTTATTGTCTAACTATTTGGTTTAGTTGTTAGCACATTAACCTAAGGGTTCCGATTTTTACTCTGAGCTTGAGCAAAAAATGTATGTTTGATGAAATTAGGGTTTCCCCTTTCACAAATAGGAGCTACTCCTTTCACAAACTGGGGTCACCCCTTTCACAAATTGACATTAATCCTTTCACAAATATGAATTTGATTGACAGAGAATAGTGTCTCTTCTAGAATTAAGTTAGTTTGTAAATCGTGAAATGATATTAGTTGACTCAGAAAGTGTTTTTTGTTTGTTTGTAGGTATGTCTCATTACTCGTTTGGGCTGCGTTAAGGATGAGGAAAATTGACTTTGGATTAAGTGTTCTCGCATTTGTGTAAAGGGAGAGGGGTAAATAATTTATAAAAAAACCACTCTTAATACACCCGACCGGGATTAGAGCCCCGATTCTCCCATTCATCGGCAGTTTAGTCGATTGCGAGAGTGACGCTTTATACTATTCGACCACTGGGTTAGTGCATATTAAATAAATTTGATTAAAAAAACAGCTATGGCCAGAAATGTCTCACTGATAATTAGGATTTCAAACCAGCGGCATTCAACCATTTTTATTCACGTACTCACGTACTCCCAAATATATTATTATTATTAATAGCGCCGCGTCTTACTACCCGTTCGGGATATACGCACTTACGCTAATGTGTAATGGTATGGTGATTGTGAGATGAAATGAAGGACCTACAGCTTAACGTGGAATCCGAGCCACGGTGGAGGCCTGGCATTCCTCCCAAATATAATTTCTCTCCAACTTTGTACTGCCAATGTTTTTTTATTAACACCGCGTCTTACTACCGGTTCGGCTTATATTTTTATGTACTAATTATAATGATGGTTTTAAGGATTAGAAGGGCTATATTCAGAGGAAGTGTACCCGAATTAGAGTGGAGGGAGAGAGCAAAACCAGTTTGGAAAAAAACACCCTTAGTACACTCGACTGAGATTTGAAATTTGATCTCCCCGTCCTCGGCAGTCGAGCTCAACACTATTAGTGCGTTAGCTAACTACGCCACCGAGGCGGTTCATAAATGATATAGCTAACTTTTTATATGACTTAATTCCGTTATATTACTTATGCTGTTCATTTGATATATAATAATGCTTATTTATAATTTAAATGTTCGCTACCCCCCCTCCCCCCCTCAATTCAATAATTAAGCGCTAGCGATGTGTATGCACACAGCACAACATCTTAATCAAGACGAAACATATTTTACACAATCGTGGAAAAAATATATAAAAAAAGTTAAAGCTAATGCCAGTAAAATATTATCTTTACCTTGAATATAATGAACACATGTCACTCGATCAATGTCATAGACTTATAGCCTCTTCTTATTCTAATGAGTATATGAGTGACAGGCTATTTTTTCTCAAAAAGAAGAAGAAATATAGAACTGAGCGCGCGGGATTTGCTTCAAAGACGAGAGACGGGCGGGCCTAACATGCATGGATGGCGTAACGACGGAAGAAGAGGCGCCTTCTTGCCAAACTTTGTCTCGAGGAATGCTTCCGTTAGAATTTAGAAATGATTAAGTGTTGCGATGACATTTTCGCTACTTTTAGAAAAGAGCGCCAATGCTTCCTCTCTTTTTCGATACTGGTTGAAGACTCTTTTTTTTTAATGCTGCCAGGAAGGGTGGGAGAAGGGGACCTGTTTGACAAGAATATATGTGATTTATTTAAATCATACGTTTTATGTCCAGTATTCGCTATCATCGGCCCGTATCATCCCACGGATATGCTGCACAACTTGGGTAGATTATACCATTCGAACCAGGCATCATATTTTACTGTAGTTTTCTACAGTCTTTATTATTTTAAATAGGGTGAGATTACGACTTGTGAAACAATTTTTTTTAATAACATAAAGCATAATTGTAAAATGACAATTTTAAAATTAAAAACACAATTTTAATTAACCCGATATCTCTCTTGTCAAGTAAGTAATTTATAAAACCGCACTTCCCTTCGATTCCAAGTTTTAGGTTTAGAAGTGAAAAGTATGGCTAGACCGTTGAGATCCCCTATTCCGCCGACGAGCATAGACACCTAATTTCTCGTTACACCTTGTTTCCCCTGTTTGACTTACTTTATACATCCTGGGGTATTTACCTCCACCCATTCCCGCCAATCCTCACCCTCCTCTGGAGAAAAAAATATCGGGTACATAGCCCAAACCTTCCCCTATGAGTTGGGGACCCTATCTCCAATCTATTATCCAGACTGGCTCAAGGGCTAAGCCCAAATATTTTTGAGGGGCCAGTCCCCAAAGGATCAGGGACTCTACCCCAAACACATTAGACAGACTGTACTTGGGGCTCATAATTTGGGAAATATGGCCCAAGCAAGTCAGTCTTTGCGGTGAAACACATTTTATCGATTCGCTTATTACGGAACCCTGATCACTAATGGGGGAACAAACCAACACAGCAATGGAATGGGATATTTACCCCACCCAAACCCTTCCTCTCCTCTCTTCCTCATTTCTTGGTGAAACAAATATATATATATATGTTTTTTGTGGTCGGGGACATAGCCCGACCCTCAACCCACTAGCCAGCGCGGGTGTTTGGAATCAGGGACTTAGCCCAAAAGGAAAATGGCCCACCCCAATACACTAGACAACCTTAGTAATTGTTTCATGGGATTAGCCCAAAAGGGACATGGCCAAGCCCCAACCCACTAGCCAGCCTGGACGGTGGGGTTCATAATTTTGCAGACACCGAGCGAGAGGTACATCGTGGAAACCTAGTTACAAATGAGTTCTCGTTACCAATTTTAAATGGGTCCTGATAACGTCAGAATCTATTTTTGTACTTAACCCCGGCGCTGGTTTGGTAGCACGATATGTCGATACAAGCATTTTACATCCTTATTGAGAGAATTACCGTTTTCATCCTCCTGTTTATACAAGATTAGGCCATGGCCCATGGCTAATATCGCAGTCTTGATGACATCAGAATATATGTTGGGATTCAACCCCCGGTGTCGGTTTGGTGGTATGTCAGCCTAGTTGAGATATGGCAACCCAGATAGGAAAGTAGAACATTCGGTGCTAGTGGCCAAATATTCTCAACACGTTGAAACTCCCAACCTGGATATGAAAATAGTTCAATCATGGCGGAGCTCAAAATCATATTGAGAACCCGAACATAAAAGTAGCATATACATCTAGCGATGGTGGAGGCATATATAGTGGGGTCACGTATTTATAAGCGTTTACAAAACGTAGCAGCAATGAACAGTCTACAAAAACTGATTTATTCACCTGTGGATGTGTTCACTCGGCACCCCCACAATTGTGAATATCGAACGGATGGCAACATTATAAGCAGCAACGCAGTAGACAGGTTTGTGACGTTCAAGCTGAGTGATCTAACAGTATGACAGGTTCGTGTGTGGACAGTGAACTCAATAATTAAAAAAGTTTGGGACATCCACAATAGCGTACGTGTATCAGACAGCAACACGGTAAGAAGAAACAGCCATTAACAACAACCAGCAGAAATTGGACAACAATTGATTAATATCGCGGACGTTTACTGAAGGCAAAAATGTGTGATCTTGTGGATGAATAAAAGTACTGGGTAGATAAAATTAAAAGTACGGTAAACACATACAATCGTGAGCGTAAAGCAATTGGCGGCACGGTAATAAACAACAGCCAACAGAAAATCAGCAATGCCACATATCAAAATGCTTAGAACAAACTATTATAATTTAACGTTTGTGGATCGTACGTATGCGGGACGTGTTCATATGACAACTGAAAGTCTTCACAGTTTTATTGTAGACGATAGATATGTAATTTACAAAGTAGCTAACCACGTTGGAGGTTCACCACAGGAGTGAGGCTACAATGAATTCCGCAACTCTACTTAACCACACAGTAGGAACAATGGAATTATTACCTTTCAAAAGAATCGAGGAGTCAAACCTATGCGACATAACGTGCTGTGTAAAACTTTAGCAAAGGTGACATTATGGCTGTGTTACCTGAGCCACGTCCAAACTGTCATTAGCCACCCTTCTGGACTGTGTAGCCAACGCCGCCAACCCCAACGCCACCTGTGTCCCGACCGCCAGCGTCACCGTCATCACTGAGGCAAGGAGGGAATACGCCCAGTCATTCTCATCGGACAAGGAGTTTCCCCTAAAGGTAAAGACTAGAGAAACCAGAAAACTAGATGATTTAACATAATATAAAACTTATACAAATGTTAAACTTAATGGTGACTACATAGTTTGTTTGGACAGTTTTGGTAATGTTTTCCCTCCAAAGTCAGCATATTATTTGGACTGTAAGAGTGATTTCCCTCTAATCCTCGATGTATGACATATCTCTGTGGAAAAAGTGAGATGTTTGTAATTGCACCTAGGTGTGGTCATTGAATGGTGTGGCCAGTTGTTTCTGCTGGTGTTGTGCGGGTTGAATGTCACTAAAAATAATTATCAACAGTAAGTTGTTGCGAACATTCTACCCTGAAAGGTATGTTTCCACTATGGCACCGCTTATAGGCTAGAGCCATAGTGTAAAACATCATAGTGAGACTGCTATTTTTCAAAACTGTTAAGCCTGTAGATAATCAGAGAATGGTCCCTGCTTGGTAGAATTTATGGGAACCAAACTTTTCCTTTATTATGTTTAGTCCGATCAAAACAGTTGAAAACATTGCAGAATATATAGCTTCGGTTTTAATCTGTTATCACAAATGAAGATTTTATATTTTAATATCAGATTATTTATTTCTTTGTGCACCCAAGTACATACAAGTGCTTGTTATGAGTTTAAATAAACGGCCAAAATGAAATATAATTCACATGTTTTTTTACCTAACCAGTTAAATAAATTCAATATTTCCACTCACAAAAAAAGTAATGTTTAAATTATCTCAAAATTGTTAAAATAGTTACATTGAAACCTGAAAAGCTAAAAATAGTAAATTGGAAATGAAAGTTTACAAATTGTAACCTTAAATATTGAAACATTGATCCATTACAGTTACATACAATTTAAATAAGATAATATTGTCACTATATCCCCCTTTCCATAACATATACCTTAAACATGAAATCTCTAAAAAAAAAAAATCAAGTTGAAACATGATTTTAAACTTTAAAAATAGTTACATCTAAGCTTGTAGCTTTGACCTTGAAACTTTAAAAATAGTAACTATGAATTTCGTGAAATTTAATCAATTGTAGCTTTGGTCTATAATATTTGTGGCTGAAACTGAGATAATAATATTTGATTGGGTGTAGACGTTGAAACACATAACATATTAGTTTTAGTATATTTATTTACAAAAAGCATGGCTTACAGCATGAACAATAATAAATTATAAAAGATTCGTTTATTTAACTATAACAGTTTCTTGCCACCGTAATGAGAATAGTGGCCCCAGTACGAACAAATTTGGAAAAATATTTTAGCTTACCCAAAAGAAAATGTGTACGTACAAATATATATATATATATAACACATACAAACACAAAAGTCACATAGATAAGGTTTCCATTTAAAATAAAAAAAGGTTACATATATAAAAGAGTTACATTTTCATTTGATTAGAAATAGTCAGGTAGTTTAAGATTTGCACTGGTGGATACAAAGAATTAAAAAGTATCCCGAATGCATGAACCGAAGCAATACAAAATATGCGTTACTCCACGCAGAAAAAAATATATAAAAAAACAAATGTCTAATCTTTGAGGAATTGTATGTCAGTGGAATTGTCGATAGTGAAAAATAAAGAAGATCATTCATCCTGTCTAAATGTTCAAATTTTAGTTGTGGCGAATGCGTTTACAAGCACTTTTATACCCAAATGGTAAGGTATTGTAATCATTAGTGATCCGACGTTTAGTGTACATGTGCCGATAGAATTTAGTGTGCAAAATGGTGCATACAGGAGCAAGATCATTTCTTGTAATTGTGTGCGATATGTGTATGTGCCTTTCCGTAGCCTGTTTAGTGAACATCGCTTTCAAAACGTCAAACTAACGCCGTTCCGGTTGCCATTGTTTATGATTATCCTAAGAGCGTTGCACGCCGTTTTTGTTTTGGTATGATTTCTATCAACGCAAACTCGGTACGCGTAGCTTTTGGGGCCACCAGATACAAAGGCACTAATGTAGCTTCACGGACCGTAATCCTGAAGTTCATCAGTGAGGTCACCCAAAAAGTCTCCGGTCGGTGGACTCCAATCATCAGGGCGTTCAGTGAATAGGACGCTATCTGTATCATTGCATAAAATGCGGTCCCCCAAGTTCCCAAGGATGCTGTTTAAGTGCAACCTAACCTTAACAGCCGTATAGCTTGTGTTAGGATAGGGGCGCAACGTATCACGCGTATCCTCGTAATTGAGGAAAATAACCTCAACATTAATATCAATGATGCTGTCCACGGTGTTGTACGGGTCCAATAAGTATTTTTGAATGCCCTGATAGTCATTGACAACGGCAACTTATTGTATATAGGGTCTTTGCCAAAACATGAATTTTTTTAAAAAAGCTTAGCCAATATGTGTAGACCAGGGTTTTTACAAAAATTGTCCTCTTTTGAGGTACACTATTCTGGCCATAATTCTTGTTTAATTTTCCAAAACATATCAACGTAAACATGGAAAAAGACTTCCAGAACGTGGCTGAACATCGTGGACGTACATATATTGTATTACCACACTTCGTGTAGCCTTTGTCAATGGCTTTACAGATTTAGTGAATATCCCAGACATTCATCAAACAACGATCTTTCTTATTTTTATGTGGAGATTCGCCTTGGTTTTTCTCTTCCTCAAATTTCCGGCACAGAATAGACATGAATTTAACGTGCATCCATGTTAGTAATATGGGCATGATTAAATCCCGTGGAGACATCACGATAGCTTTGGCTATGCCCTCTACTTTATCTATAGACGGGCAAATTGGTCCCAAGTGAATCGTAGGATGTCCAATGGGGTAATTTTTTTACTTGCAAACATAAGCATACAATGAGCATACGTTCAAGTATTTGATTGACTATCCACGGGAAAGGTCTGCTTTGTGGAAGAGATTTACGCAATTTGTAGGCCCACCAAAGAATGCGTCTCTGGGTCTTTGGGGTTCCTTTCTGTACACTATGTGCTGGAGTAAAAGTTGTCTCAAGTCCTTGTTGGTACGTTTCATTGCATTAAACATGGACTCTCACATTTCGACGACCCTGTAGTCAGCATTCTTAAACTTTTTCACGTAGGCCATGGTTGCTTCATAACGCGTCTTCATGGTCTCATGTCGATTGTTTTTAATAGGAGAGGTCCTATCACAATAAAATAAAGGGCACCCATGCTAATAACATCCCACAATTAGAAGAGGTTGGTATTATCTACAGCTTTAAAATTGCCATCTAAACGTAAACTTGTTACATACTCCTCATGGTAATTGCCCAAATGAAGAATGGAGAATTGGAGCTTCCAAGCAAAGATATTGTACGGTGACGTGCAACTGTTGATCAGCACACCAGTAGCCAACGTTGGGGATGCTACCAACGATATCTTCCATAAGGTGACTCCAGCTATAAGCCAACATGGCCACTCGTGCGATAACACACGCCTATCTGAAAGGAGCCACCTTAGCTTTTGCAATGAACACTTATCTAAACCTTGGGCAGGCTTTCTGTAGGATTTCTACATTTTTCACGCAATTCTATTCCAACTCACGTTTGAGATCAAATAAATAATTCGCTTTGACTAGCGTATCATATCACACTACAAATTGCTCCCATCCCTCTATAAACATTTTAACAATGCCGTAGTACTCCTTTGGCGGCAAGGAACTCATATACCTTACATTTTCCTTCTTGTTGAAAAAATTGGGGAAATATCACTTGACCAAGGACACGTCCAAAGCAAACATTCTGGGCATCTTGGATAACGCCATCGGTAGAAAGTTCAGAGAGTCATTAAAGTGGAGTGGGCCATAACGCATATACATTTATTTCCCACCGTTCATGATTAGTTATGTAGTCCATTTTTTCACCTCAAGCATATATAATTTACAAGTATACATTTTGAATCGTACCCCTTGGCGTTGTGTTCAATGAGGATGAAATCTTTAAATTCATTTAATCAATACTGCTGTAAAAGAAATTGAGCCAATGTGACATCACCTTTGAATATGCGAGTCCTATAGTCCAGGCAATCAATTCAATGATGATCAATGTCATTAATATGAAGACAAGACTTGTAACACGTCTGCATGACACAAATATTGGGTTCGTGAAAGTAAGTGTTAGCCACACCTTCAAGAAGAGTTTCTTGTCTGCATTCATAATCATAGAAAACAAACATAAATTTGCTCTTCTCAAAGATCAATTTAGTTTGAACCTGTTTTATGTAGCAGAAATGACCAAAAGGACGATTTGACTCGCCGTAGAAACCAGGACGTTTGTGGTTATCGTAACACATATAGTTAACGATCCACCGTCCACAATCTTTAAAAACAACAGATTAACCTCCGCTGCAGACCACTTTAGTGTATCACCTTTTACACGAGTACTCGCATTTGTGTCTGTTTTCATGATCAAATAGTAAGTGGCACTTACGATAAAAGTACCCACACTTAAAGGTGGCTGTTAGGGATGTGAGGAGATCAAAATAGTTTTACTTATTATCGTGAAAGTATAAATCCAAGTAACCCCTAAAGGAATGTTTGGGAGGACTAAGCTCCTCATAAAAGACTTGCCTTCCCCGACGTTCCCGGAACACTGTGATTTTGTAATCGGAGAGGTAAGTTTGAAATAGATTCAGTTCAGTTAGTCCACCACCTTTCAAAAAATCACACGGGCATCACAAAATAGTTATTCTGCTTTGAATTTTTGAATTTGGCAACCAACTGCACCTACTACGTATAATGCGGCCTCAACACTTAGCTTCTCATGTGAATAAGATACACTTTTTCATAAGAGTATTAAGCTTGGTCAACCACCAAAACACGATATACAAAATATGCTTGTAGGCGTCTTCATTCATACGTAGTCAATTCTGGAAATAATTAGCTATCATTAGGCATGATCGTCCAAGTTAGTGACAAGGTGTCCCGTTTTGACACCACATTTTTCCTCCGCACAAGATTATTTTTGTGTTTTTCAATACAATGAAATTTTAAACTTTGGTAGAACCCGTTCAAAGGAAGCAAATATTCATCCTCTTGTTGTTTATGAGACACGAAATAAGCTAGAAAAAATAAGTGTGAAAAATAACAAAATTACCTCCCCTCTCCAATGAGCTGCGAGATGATAACTCGTCAGAAAGAATCGTGTGTGTAATAGGTACCCCAGATATGGCCGCTCGCAGCACTGCCAAACGACGTCAGAAAACAGCGCTGCAAACTACTACGTGTAATGATGCCTTGCCTAGTCACTAATGTTTATAAACTCACCAAGGACTAACTTGATCATTTGTAGTTAAGTTACGTCAGTCGCGACCTGCAGATCAGAGGAGAAAACTGGTATTTGCGGCTTCTAGCCAACTTTTCAGCTCTCACTGTTGGGGGTAGTGGTTTACGTGTTCTAACAACCTAGCTGACAATAAAGGTGATATTGACCACGCTCTAGGTCGCTTAGGAATTGCGCCAAACACTATATGCGACCACTATACTCCCATTAGATAATTTAGCTCAATTCTTGACACGATTCAAGTTTTAACTTACCTTGGTGGGAAAACGGTTCTAGTACGAGTGATTCGGAATATATAATAAGTGCGATTTCAGAAGCTAATATAGTCACTTGTGTTTTAATAACATTTAACATTGATAAAACAAGTGTGGTCCTGGAATTGAATATGTTTATATAGATTCACCTGAATATAATTATACTAGGGGATTGTGTAGTGAATTCTGCAATTATATTAGTTTTTCTAGCGTATTTTTTTAGTGGAATATTAGCAATATTGATTGTACAGATAAAATCAAGTAACATGTATTTTAGACTAAATAAAATCTTATCGTGAAATCGACTACTTAACCTTTTACTATGGTCGATTTTGTTGAAATGAGTGCTAATGAACAAAAACAACATTCTGATAAAAAAAAAAATGTTACCTCAGTATAGAAAATTGATTCCCTCAATCAAAAATTATTGGTAAAGGATGTGTTAGGACCGGCTATTATAATGGCCATTTTGTGATCGGCAAGTATTTAAAGATAAAGAATAAAAATAAAAATGAAATAATGCAAACAAAATGACATCTCTAATCAACTTTTTTTGATAAACACGAAGTTTTGCCATACATTTTGTTGTTGCAGATACTCATTAAGTAAGAATTGATCTTTAATTATTTTTAGACAAAGATAGAATATTTATTTACCGATATACAATCACACACAAATCAAGGATTCCATGGTTTATATAAACAAAGAATGAATGTTCAAATTACTGCACACAGAGCAGAGCAGGAGAACTGGAAAATCGTTATTGAAATCAGGGTTTCGTTGGAAGATACCATTTTGACAGATTTCCTAAACCCCTAAACTTTAAAATAAGAATATGTTTGTCAAAATAAGTTCAACCGTTTTATCGTAATTTTAACTACTGGAAATGAGCCTATCAAATTATATTATATAGATTAAGATTTTAGATTGAGTTAAAGTGTAAGGCGTACGTACATATGTTAGTTGAGTGCTACGCTACAAAAAGTTACTTTTAAAAATATAAGATATAAATATATTAAGCACCCGCCTTTATTGAAACTACCCAAATCATAATGTTAAGGAATCCAAAGAAGGAAAAATTTGATTATGTGGTTTTTTGTTTTGTTATGTTAACAAGCGAGCAGTCGGCTGAAATTTGCAACCAATGCTCAGTGCTACCTTTTCTAACATGCGTCAATATTGAACTATTGCCAATAAACCATCCAATCGACCGTCGGTTTGGACGAAAGTGACGTGAGGAAGAAATTGGGGAATCATGTTGTCCAAATCTAAAAACTTACAGAAGCAAAAATAAAAAAATCTTTAAATATATACTTTGTACTTACTAAAATGTTTTCATAAAAAATGCATCGCGGATCATGCGAACAAAGGCATCGTTCTCGACTTGCCGATGATGGAAAAGCTAGCGTGTTCTGATATATTATTGTATAAAGCACGTGATGAACACTACAGTAAAATATTACTAAGGCTTGTGATGGATATTTGATGTAGTTTATTTTTAAACTAGTTACTACTGACTGTCAAAGCATGAATCCATTTAAGTTTCATTCTAGGTCAAACACAACGAGCCCGATTACGCAACGATAAATAGTTTAATGGTAGACTCTTTCGAGAATCAAAAACTCAGACAGGAACTTATAAAGTGAAAAAGTTACCGAACTGATCTAAGGGCATTAAACTAATCGAGAGTTATCTCCGACACAGTTTATAGTGGAAGGAAGTCAAACCAGTCTTCCCGTCACTGTACGTTTTTTTATTGTCGAGACTGACATCACAGGAATGTTTCCAAGAGTTTTGGCCAGGTCTAACTCGACACCCTCGCCCCTCCCTCAAATACACTCTGCTCCATCTCCCACACCAAACTCGTCACATAATGGTCTAGATCCCAGCGTTTTTCAACCGGTGTGCCGTAGGAGATTGGGTGAAGATCAAAACAAAATAAATCGAGAACAATTTTTAAGAAATAAATCTTTTTAAATCCATGATCACCAATATTATTACTTTTTAAATTACACGACTATTAAAATTTTAGCTATTGAAATTTTAAGCACAATCTCAATACTCGTTATTTTAACGATAGTAGCTTGCCTTAAAAAAAAAACTAATGTTGTGCCTTTACAATTTCAGTGCGCTGTGAGTTGTAGAAAATTGAAAATCGCTGCACTAGACAATGACTCAGGAGGACAATGTTCGACTCTAAGGCAGATGTACAATACATATACCTTGAAAGGTTTTAACTTAATGTATTACACAATGGCCCTATCGTATAAGTCACACCACAGTATAATCCGCCAAGGTAAGCTTGCTAACTTCTAAGTTAAATAGAATACACCCTGAGATGTGTTATCATCAATTAAATTTACAAAATTCTCTCCAAACAATTACTGGTGCATATCCTTAAAATTAACACTCCTGTTCCCACGATTCTAACCAGTTTTAGTACTGATGCATTTTAATAATGATAAAAAACAACTACATTTCAGTAATCCTGCTCATATACTTTTTTTTTAATTCATGGACTTGACAAAACCACCTGCTATGGGACGCACAGGACATACTTTTGACGCACAAACTACGATTTAAATAAATAAATCGGCAATTCCTTGAGGCGCTCTGTGTGATTCTAGTCCTCTTGTAACTTCCACCTGTTTTTTACCCCGCCTTTCTGTCTCCTTCTTTACAAACTGCAAAACACGTCAAGTCAACGACCGCCAGGCACACACCATTACCATCTTTCTTCCACTGCTTAATGTGTGTGTCCTATTGCAACCCACTACCTCTCAGCAGACATAACTTATTTTACTTGTTTATTCAGTCGGATTTCCGTTGCTTTGCTAGTATTTAATTTGTTTATCAATGAGTTTATAACACAATATTTGTTTTGAACTAAAATTCCGTGTAACAATACTAGTCTATTATCGAAAGTATCCACCTAAAAAAGGATTTGTCATGTTGACAAGTGAAGTCTATAGAGGCCGCTTGTTAAAATGACAAAACATTTTTGCGAGGTGGATACACATGAAAAAGTAACTTTCTATAGTTTTGGTTCTGTTAGGAATTAAACCTGAGACCGTTAGATCAATATATGAACATACTACCAACAGAAATTAAGCTTACGGAATAAAATTTACTACTTTTTTTTTCGCAGCAAGTAGACCTAAAAGTAAGATAATAATAATAATAATAATAATAATAATATATATATATATATATATTAGATCAATATGTATATATATATATATATAATAGATCAATATATGAAAATACTACCAACAGAAATTAAGCTTATGGAACAAAATTTACTACTTTTTTTTTTTTGCAGCAAGTAGACCTAAAAGTAAGATAATAATATATAGATATATAGATAATTATATATATATATTATTATCTTACTTTTAGATCTACTTGCTGCAAAAAAAAAAAGTAGTAAATTTTGTTCCGTAAGCTTAATTTCTGTTGGTAGTATGTTCATATATTGATCTAACGATCTCAGGTTCAATTCCTAACAGAACCAAAACGGTAGAAAGTTACTTTTTCATGTTTATCCACCTCGCAAAAATGTTTTGTCATTTTAACAAGCGGCCTCTATAGACTTCGCGCTGTCTGAGTCAACCATCCTGCAAATACTGGATTACCATAGACGAGAATTTCGAGGTTCAAATCTCGATCAAGTACAATGAGGGTAATTTATTACGGTGAATTTATTATTAACACTAATGTGAATGCATTTTTTCTAACTATCCCCTCATTCCTAAAAATTAGATATATGTTTTTTCTAAAACATACACAATTAAAAAAATAGGTTAACTTAATTGTATCAGAATCAGAAAATAGAATTTTCAATATCGTCAACGAAACTAAACATGAAAAAAGCATAAAAAAGCGTCACATGTATATTTAATTATTTTAATAACAGTACTCTATTGGTTCGCACTTTTAGTTCATGGCACACTCTTCACCGTAAATATTTAAAGTACACTAAACGCTTAAGTTGGCAACACTGTAGACCTCGTGCAGGCGCAGGTTGTCTTCAATGGCACCATGCTTAATAATTAATTATTGTAACCTTGTTTGTAGACGGAAATCAGTATTTAAGCTTATTTGCTTTACATTTTGTGAATACGTGCGTTGCAAACTTATTTAGTCTATCAGCTAGGGGAAAAAATAGTACCATTTCTGCGGTAAAGACATGTGAAGTATCATTTTACTCAGTTTTTTGTGTAGATTACGAATACGATAACCCGGAAATTGAAATTGGTAGCTTTCTAATCTTTTTTGCTATTTTTTTTTGAAAATAACGCACTTTTTTCCCTTCTTTACTAAAAATAAATTTAAAAAAAGTTTGTAGATAATTTGTTTAGCTATAAATTCTCTACACATAAGGTTCAGTTCATTTTTAAGTTTGAACCCATGATAAAAGCCCTGACGAGGGTCAAACCAGAATAATATCCCACTATTATGCGTTTTAAATGCATCATGCAAAGTTAATATGCTTAAAATCCACCAAATTGAATTCCTAGAGTAATACATGGAATGTAATAATGATTATGTGTAATAACTACTGATGCCAGGCCTCCACCGTGGTTCGGATTCCACGTTAAACTGTAGGTCCTCCATTTTATCTCACAATCACCCTACCATTACACATTAGCGTAAGTGCGTATAAACCGAACGGGTAGTAAGACGCAGTGCTAATAATAATAACAATAATAATAACTACTGATATTCAAAAAATATTGTACAATTTCTATTGGTGAGACAATCTTCCTAAAGATACTCCAGAGCCCAGGAAACAGAATCAATAAAGTTTTTGATTTGTACAAAACTAACTCGATTAAAGTCTTCGAGAGAGATCACCGGCAAGATAATACTAAACCTGCTTTTGATGCAAATATCAAAGGAGGCTCCAAAATTAAGTCTTGGCCATAGTTCCTTACAGCTAGGCCTAATTCAAACAAGGCTAACCTAATTAAGTTTCTAATTGATTTGTGGAGATCACCCATTTATAAAAGCAAACTACAGAGTAGAGTTATGTTCATTGATGATGAAGATAAGTGCTGGAAAGTAACTTCTACTGAAGCGACAGAGTGTACAGAACTTGCTTGTGACCACGAAAAGACCGACACAAGGCTAGCCTCACTTGCTGCACATGTTGGAGGAAGTAACATCCCTGCAGTTGTTGTTCATGCTGATGGCACCAATGTCCTAATCATTCTACTAAATTTCATTCAACAAATTAAATGCCAAGTTTATATGAGAGTGGGTAAGCGAGCAAACGATTGGATTGTTTCCCTTCAAAGTGTTGTTGTCGGAAAGCACAGCCCTAAACTATCAGATGGCTGCAACAATTATGAGTTCATGAAAGCTCTGATACGATTTCATAGTTTCACAAGCTGTGACAGCGTTTGAGTCTTTTACGGCAAAGGAAATGGTACGCCATTCAAACTAATGAGCACTGCAGCACACTACAATGAATCATTCAAAGCCTTTTGAGAAGAATGTATGGTGAATGAGCCCTAAATGCCAGCTTGATGAAGTTTGTGTACCCAATGTACGGGGGTAAAAATACTGATTACGTAAATAAACTGAAGTATGATTGGTACTGCTGTAAAGAGGGAAATATTCTGCCATAGCTCTTATCTCCTTGTCATTCAACATTACGCCTCCAGGTGAGTAGATCTAACTACCAGGCCGCTACATGGAGATCTTTAACATGCTTTCAGATGGCTCCCACACCATATGAATATGGATGGTATGAGTAAAATGGCTACATTGCCATCATAGGTGCCAACTGCAGGGGTGCTTTGCATATTAAGCCCCCCCAACAATATTTTCAGGGGTGCTCAGAAGCCCCAATATTTCAGCCTTTTTAAAACCTTAATATTACGGTGCTAGTTCTATCTTGGCTATAGGGTTGTGTAGCGAACAGTGATTTATAGCGTAGAAAGAGGCAGGTCATGTCATCTGAAATGCAAGCAAACGTGATTAAGTTGGTAGCACTCGCCATTCGTGAAGTGACAGCCTGGAATTTGTCAACATGTTTCCATTAGTTTGGTTAGTGGAAGTACTAGTATTTTATTTATTAATTTTGTGTTCTGCATGTTTATTTTATTAAATTTATTTTTATTTTACTAAACATTTATTGAGACTAACTAATTGCACCTTAATTTTGGCCATTTTTTAAAATACGGTGTCGGAAAATTTGCAAATTGTATGCCACGCCCTCACGCCTTTTTTTTTTATCGAGCACCCCTCTTTTTTTCCCCGTTCCTGAGGAAGTACTGGCGATAATATCATTCAACAACTGCAAATCCTGTCAACTAGGATTATGCAAGTGCTCGGACGTCAAACTCCCATGCACTGACATCTGCAGCTGCTCGTGTGATAAACAAGAAATTGATACAGAATATGAAGAGTACGCAGATAATGATGCTGATGGTGGCAATGTTAATGACCACGATGATGGTTTTAAAGAATAATGTTGGTGATACTGTAAATTGATATACATTACAAAGAGTTGTCATAAATCTTAATATTTTCAGAATTCTTTTTTGGTTCTAAAATAGCACTATTTTTTTTAACAACAACTATATAAATATGTTTGTTTGTAGAAAACATCACCACATAGCTATCATGTACCATTAGTAAGCTATGTGTAAATAAATATGCATTAAACCTTACCAAAGTATTAATTTACCGTACCTGATTGTGTCAACCGTAAAAATAAAACGGGAAAAACTGATGATAAAATTTGTTATGTAATAGAAACTAAACACATTTTTGTTTTGTGAGTGGGAATTACATATTAATATATTATAACTATATATAAAATTAAATTTGGTGGATTTTAAGCATATTAACTTTTCGTGATGCATTTAAGACGTGGAATAGTGGGATATTATTCAGGTTTGACTCTTGTTAAGGCTTTTATCATTGGTTTAACCTTAAAAATGAACTGAACCTTATTTGTAGAGAATGTATAGCTAAACAAATTTTGTGCGAACACATTTTAAAAAAATGTATGGTTAGTAAGGGAAAAAAAAACAAAAATTGCGCTTTTTTATCTTTTTTTTTGCAAAAAAGATGAGAAAGCTACAAATATATAAATAGAAAGTGAAATTGTATTAAGTCTGTACATAATATTAACCTGAATACATGATAATTTCGAATGCGTACGTGGTGTGTATAGTAGATAAAAACCAGGCAACGAGTCTATAGTTCTCAGTAAATTAAAACATCTTCTTAGTAATAAACATGTTCACCTTTCATGTATAGATGAGAACTATGTTAGTGGTTTGTTGTCAGTGAACAAAAAAAGCTATGGGAGCGAGGACAAGTTTTGAAAACGAAGCACAAGTAACTAGATATAATGCTGCTGAAATAATAGCCATACAAATGAAGCATCACATCTTAACTGAGGATTTAATTTCACTTGCCTGAAATTAAATATTATAATAGATGTTAGATGATGGCAGTGAGAAAGAAATATCCACAATTCCAATATCAAATTATAATATTTCTAGACGGATTTATACGTCGCCAGACATTCAGAGAAACGTGACCGGAAAGCAAAGTGAAGGCCGAATGCTAGCATTATAGCTCGATGAGTCAACAGACTTCAGTCAACAATGTCAGTTGTAATATATATTAATCAAATAAAAAATTTGTTTGTCTGTTTGTCATTAGCATTGCATTATATCTAACACACGCAGAGGCTTATATTTTAAAATTGGTAGCACTTGTACATGCACCTGTGCACCTCGAAACTGCGATTTTAAATTTGTGATTAGATTTTTTAAATGTATTAATAATAACTGGATCGGAAGAAATCCAATAAAGAGTTTTTTCTATGTCTGTTTGAAGCAATGCTGAGTAATTCTGCTAGTATCATATAAATGTTTGAAATATTCAACTACTAAACAATTATATTCCTGTACTTAATAACTATCAACTTCCATTTCGAGCATCTTGAGAAACAAGGGGCTGCCTGTCTTTCTTTTTGCACAGATGGCGTATTTAGGTGTTTATAGGTATCTATGTGTGATTGGGAGATAATAAGTATTTCAAGACTAAAAGGAGATTTCCCAAATGTATGTTCAACACACTACTTGATACATCGTGAGACTATGGTGGCGAAATATTAAGTTTAAACAAATGTTCTAAACTCAGTTAACGAGATGGTTCTAGGGCTTCCAGAGTGATGAAATGAGCTCTCGCTTGACATTTTGGTTTGGCATGCTGACATAAATGTTGATAATCTAGAGTTAAGGCTATTGTGATATTTTATGAATTTAGAAATGAGTTAGCTATTCAATATATTTATACTCGAAAACCCAGGATTTTTTGTTGAGTTGAATGAAGTACGGAAATCTTGATTACCTAGCTAAGATGTTGAGCCTTTTTATGAATTCTAGCATGCAAGCGAAAGAAAAAAATGTGATGACCACAAGTGGTAAAATAATGGTTTCTCAGGAAACTTAAAATATGGGCTTCATCAGAGGTGAGGTAGCAGTTAAAAATGTTTTCTTTTATTTCAAAGACAGATCCACACGGCGAAATACCATACGAACTGTTTATAAATCATCTCTTAACTCTAGGTGATGAAATAAAATTGTAATTTCCTTCCTTCTATGTCGATAAGTATGATTAGGTGCGCAATCTTTTTGGTTTTACACCTGATGCTACGTCCCACTAATCACATTAACTATGGAGAGAGTACAACTTGTAGAACTTCATACAGACCGCACATTGAAACGGAAATATTTATGTTAAACTCATAATCCTCTAGTGTGGGTTGTTTGGTAGGTCTGAGTACCCAACAATACAGTCCAGTACGTTGTTCACCATCTCAAATACATACTTCTATGAATTGAGTAAGAAGTACAAGTGTGTTCACTATCGGTTCACCCTCAAATATAAATTTAATGCAATAAACGTCAAGCATATGTTTTACATTAAATACTTAGGATCGTAAGAAGTTTTAATATTAGCTTTTATGTTATTTTTTTACGGCACACCTAAATATAAAAATAACATCGCACCTAGACAAATCTCGCAGGACACCCTTCGAGAACGACTGCTGTAATCATACGTAGACCTATGCTGGACCATGTTTGAATAATCCCGAGAAAAGAGATTCTTTGATGGTTTACGAATTTAGTAGCACATAACAAATATTTTTATAATTGGTGACGCCTTTTCTTATCGGCAACCCAAAACATTACTTTACAAAGCGGTACAGTGTGATACGTAGGCACTTCCGTTGCTGCATTTTATTTGGGCTACTTTCACTTCGAAAAGCACGTCGTTTTGTCAAAGTGTCAGTAGAAAAATAACGAGAGGAATATAAAAAAACTTTTAAAAAAAGAATGCCAGTTCTTAAAAAACAATGTTAGTGATTTAAAAAGTATCTATTTTGAGGAAACGGAAGAGCACTTTTTCAGTAATCGGACAAGGATAGTACATTAAAAAAAATCGTGTGTAGGATCGGTCATTATCGAGTACGAGACTTAAATAGGTGTCAAGCGTGTTAACCGCTCATCTAATCGTTCAAGTTTGATTTATTAACGTTGAATTTATTTCATAATGAGTTTGCATGTATTAGATGCACGCAAAAAATATTATCATCAACATTTAAATAATTTAAACTTTACTTAATTTTGCTTTCTTAAATAAAGACAACAATTATTCCGGTTTTAAGGCCAATATTACGCACGAAATCTTGTAGGGGCAGTTAAACTCCGTGTATTTGCGAGATGGAGGGTGCGCGCGCGCGCGCGTGTGTGTGAAGGAAAGAAGAGGGAGAAAGGACAACTACCCAGCCTTGCACCTGATCGACCTTGACTAGGCTTAATGGCCTTGACCTTCCTCAACTTTCCTATCCACGCTCGTTCTATCTCTCTCGAACGAAAGAGAGAGAAAAAGAGGGGAGTGGAAAGCGGACGAAATAGAGAAATAAAAGGACAGCGTACAGCGGCGGCGCCTTTAGACCCCTCCCAAAAAACTTGGCGTTTAAAAGAAAAAGAGAGAGGGGGCCTGGGACAGGGGTCCACGTCATCTAAGTAAAGGTAAAGAAGCTTGGCAGTAATTAGTGACACGAAGGAAACGTGATGGAACCTTGACAAAGTATTTTTTGACACATTTTAGAGTACAATTTTGTGTCGTTGAAATGATAAAAATAGCAGTTCTCTTAATATAAAGACAAATGTTTTTGACAAGTTTTGACGTAAAAGAAATTTTGTGAAAGTTACAAGAACTTGCCATATTTGTTTTGGCGGATATATTTTTACAGTCGGATGCCTTTCCTGACGCTAACCACCGGCTCCTGCCCCGGGCAAACAGAGTTAGTTCTACGAGTGAGCGTGAAAGAGACTATCAATTTTGCCAGGAAATTTATTTTCACATAGCTCCCAGGGTTCCTTTACATGCCACAGTTGACATAGGACCAACAACTTTAATTCCCTTCCGAAGGAAGTTGTGCTACGGTTTTTCATCGCTCAAGAAAAATCCATCGACCTCAGCTTGGTTTGAACCCAAGAACATAGGGTTCCAAGGTGAGCACTCCTAAGACCACAGAGGTCGACTTCCCTCACCTTGAATAACATTAGTTAAAAGTCGGATCACCTTTAGAATAACCTAATCTGACACACTATGGTGTCATTAATCTTTGGTTCAAATTATTTATGTGATTGGGAAGAAACTAGAACTGCGTTCGAAGTATTCACTGACAAACTTAATGGTAAGATGCCATAGGGAAAACCTAGACGCAAATGGGAGTGTAACCTAAGAATGAACCTGAAACAGATCGGATGTAATAAGGTGGACTGATATAGCTAGCTCGAGATAAGGATAGGTTTGTATGTGCGGCAATGAACTTACAGGTTCCTAATACCATAGAGTAAGCAAGCAAATATTTTTGTATATTCATACGCCAAGCAAAGTATTATGCGGCTTGTCAGTTTTAACAGCTTAATAATTTTGGGAAGTTTGATCAATGTTGGCGACGCTAATTTAAAAAAAAAATATTGAAATGTGAAAAAAGAGAATCAATATTATAACAGAAGAAAGGCGTAACGAATGAAATACACATACAATGACGTAAATCAAACGAATGTGAGGTATAAAAAGATGTAATAGAATTGCCGAGAAAAAGGAATAAAATAAAGCTCGAGTACGAACAAAGCCCACACGTTCGGCAGCGCTCAAACGAGTTTCATT
Source organism: Timema douglasi (assembly GCA_901482245.1). Classification (NCBI taxonomy): domain Eukaryota; kingdom Metazoa; phylum Arthropoda; class Insecta; order Phasmatodea; family Timematidae; genus Timema; species Timema douglasi. Next base: position 32,199 of record CABEEJ010004232.1, read on the forward strand.
TATTCCCGAGCCTGACACATTTTAGTTGGTGGTGAATCTGTCTTGTTAAATAAGGGTCTTGTGTTCGATTCTTAATACAGTCGAAAGATATACTATTGCTTTAACAGTTTTATATATATATATATATATATATATATATATATATATATTACTGTTAAAGCAATAGTATTATATATATATATATATATATATATATATATATATTGCGCGTCTGAGCTACACCACTCGTAGCCCAGTTTGTGGAAAGATCAGCCAGTAATAATGTACTGTACCATTTCCCAGGGGACGCCCGAATATACTAATCATACATCCTTTCCGTGGAGGCTCTTTACATGACCCGCTGAGATGAGGTGATGATAGAGAATATGAGGGTATGTTTATTTTATTTATTATTTATTTAGCACCGTGTATTACTACCCGTTCGGGTTATACGCTTAAGTACTAATTACACTAATGGGTTAGGGATTGGAAGTTTGAATCTAGAGGAAGTGAACCCGCATTTGTGGGGAGGGAGAGTGGAAAACCATTTAGAAAACCACCCCAGTTCACCCGACCGAGATTCAAACCTTGATCTACCCATCCTAGGCAGTCTACCTCAACATGAAACAAGCGTGTTAGCCAACTACAACGCCGAAGAGGGTGTGAGAGTGTGGAACCAGTATAACCTATTAAGCTTAACTAACAAAACCCTGGTGACCGTTGGGGTAATTCCCCTTTCGGGAAAAATAACCAATGTACCAGCCGGAAATCAAACCCGGGACCCTTAAGCCTGCCTTAGGCTCGTAGCCAGGTGCTCCAACTGCTATACTACTCCACGGAGCCGGTTTCTCAAAACTATGTTTTCATGTCTATTCCCCAGGGTTAGAGTGGGATTGGAAAGGACATGAGAAAAGGTGTTTTTGCAATTTTCATAGCAAAACTTTTTTTGACCATAATGCATAGAATAGGGCTCCGGTAAAAAAATCATAGTTTAATTTTATTCCATGGTGATATCAACGGTTGTTGAATACCTGTCACGAGCATAGCGGCATTAGATGACAAACTTTTTGAAATTAAGAGAAAAAGTTTTCATTAAATTCCAGGACACCTTTGACAAATATTCAAGAATGGTTGATATCACCATGTGCAAAAAATTAAACTTTATGTTTCTGCTGGAGAAATATTTTATTTATTTAGACCAAAAAAAAAAGCTTTGGTATAAAAAAAATGCAAAAACACTTACCTTTTCTAGCGTCTCCTTTCACCCTACCTTAAAGGAAATGTACCCACACCAGCGTAGTGGGAGGATGGAAATATATCAAGAAAATTATTCTAATTACATCCGGCCGGGACTTTCATCCATAAATCCTCGTCGACGGTGACCAAATACTTGTGAACCTTTGCTTTAAGACATTCCTCCACCATTGCTCGTTCTATGATAAAGTATTTAATGTGCTCTTTATAAACACAGGAAATGACATTCATCTCAAGATTTACAATTTAACGTGATTAATACTACACAATCAACCCTTACTAATTGAATAGTAAGACTTGTATTTGACTATATAGTCTTACCACTTGACCACAGGGATGGGAAACAATTAGGGTCGTTATAATATTGAGTCTACAATCACAAGATTGACAATCAGCTTTATCCAAGATCAAGAAAAGTTTGGGTTGTTATAAAGATAATTAGGGATCACAATATCCGATAAAATTATCATAAATTTTATCAAATAATCAAATAAAACAAATATGGCGACATTATAAAATCGGTGAAGTGTTTTTCCCTGAGTATTTTCCTACTCTCCCTCCACTAAACATTCGGGTATATATCTTCTAAATCCTTGGTACGCCATCCATACCCCATTGGTGTGATTGAAGATCTTGGTACAATAATGTGCTATGTCCCAACATCTGCAACGTTTATATTTAATTGTGTTCCTATACGTCATAACATACAAGGTTATTCATAGTGATTTCTGTAAGTTTGAAGCTTGTATCAAGTTATAGCAAAAGGACCATTAGGCTAGCCTTATGAATTGTACTTTTTTTTAATGTAAATATTAATATATAACTTACTATTTGGTATTTTGTGATACAGAATATTGTTGCTCCAAGTCCTTCAATTGAATGCATATATCCCAAACGGGTACTCATAGAAAATAAAAAACATATAATAATTTCAACTTTTAAAACTAGCCAAAGTTATCGTGAATGGGCAATATCGTATCAGTGCTCCCACATTAGCCAGCTAGCCGGCAAGCATCAAGGAAACTATCTGGAACACGGCCCAGGCGGCGCAATTTTGGCATCGGCGAGTGCAAGTGAGCAGACGGGTGCACCAGGCACTAAAAATACGTAACAAGACTGGGCGCGAGCGCTTCCAATCGGGCCAGTTCTATACTGTACATACCCCTGGACCATCTGGCTCGACACTACTCTTACCCTCTTGTGCTGTCGGCAGTCATAAGAATGATAAGCCTTGTAAGTATGGAAACTCACTGAATTTTCAAAGTATTTGGAATACAAATATTTTCTTTTTCCAGTATTATATAAAGCAAAGGCATAAATACAAATCGCACTATTTTAAATTAGTTTTATTTAATACTTTATATAAGACATTTAAGAAAACGCTGTCTGTTAATTTTTTTTATAAGAGTGAATATAATTATGTATAACTTATGTTATATATGTCTTGTATATTCACTTACCAAGAATGTTATATGCAAAGATATGAATAAAATATCTCGTTACTATAACTGTTTTCCATTGAAATCTTGACACAAGAATTATTGAAGAGACATTGTACCAGTACTCTTCGCGAAATCATTAAAGTAGTTCGCTGAAAAATTATTGATAAGATATATTGAGTGAGTTTCAATGCAATTAGTTCATTAATTCAAAAAATGAGTTGAAACGGAAGGAGGGGGAAAAGCGCAGGAAGTACTGTAAATAAACACGGTGAATAGCTTCAGCTTTATAAATCTTTTCATTTACTCCTCTCCCCGCAATATTTCCTCTTCGAAAAAATAATTATAATGTAACACACGATGTCTGGAGCTCCACATTGTTGTCCAGTCTACCAAGAATGGCTTTGTCAGAGGAGAACAACAAAGCCAATAGATAAGTAAGTAGTGCAGTACGCTACATTAGAGAGAGTGGTAACCGCTATTCCAGGTGCTCATCTAGGTTTTATTCGGCTGGAGGGAAAAGGAAGAAGAGAGCCAGAGAGCCTCCATTGAACTAGTCCTTTTCAGTTTTCCAAGTTGACCAGTCCAACTCGTGTCGCACCGCGCACCACGCACCCCACAATTCCCACCTTTTTTCTTATTATATATATATATATTCCATCATAATATACCGGACACTGCAGACAGAACACACAGCCACTCGTCCCAACAAAGTCGACACTAACCGAGATTAAGAAGAGGGGACATTTCATGAAGCAAAGAAAAAAAGGAAACACAGTTTTTTTTTGAACACATTATATTAACAGCTAAGTATTTTTACCCCACAAACCCCGGATCTTAAACATGCTTGGGTTGCTACCACTGGTCATATTCAGCTCCGAATCATTGCATTACCTTCCCTTTGGCTTAGTGGTTAGGGCGGTCGTCCACAAGTATAAGGGGTCCTAGCTCGATTTTAGGTGGCGATGAGTGATGAATAAGCTATTTAATATTAGTATTGTTCTAGATCGAGGTGAATTTATGTGTCGTACGTTTATAACGGGCACATTAAATACCTCATTAAAAATATATATTCCTTAGCTTGTATCTGATAAATAGTTTGATGTAAGTTTTAAACTTAAACCCCCAGGTCAAGAACAGGCATATCAAATTTGATAAAAACTATCATATTTGTGAATAAAATATTGTTTAGCAATACGAGAAAATATATAAGCTATTGATTCTAAAACTTCCTACAGGAGAAATGGTTTTTTATCGGTGTGATCTACCAAAACATAAACAAAGAGCTCATCAGTATACAACTTAGAAGCGATTTTAAGAACAATACTTCGAGCACTAGCTCCATGATATTTACTAAGTCAAATATTTGTTTGTTAAATTTACATTGTGTTCAACATCAAGGCTATTAAAGGCTTAATCTAAGGCGTAGTATTTGGGAGGGTAGAGGAAATGCACCCACACTAGCGAGGAAAAGAAATCATATGTGTTTTAAAAATAGTCGTTCAAGATTACAAACAGTTATTCTTGATCTCACTGTTTTCGGCAATTTAATCTATTACTAGTTTGACGCTTTAAGCCACGTGACAGATAGTAAAGCAATTAACTTCATAAGAATCACATGGATTCGAACAAGGGTCCGCTGCACTTGGTTAAGACCACTCTTACTAGTGAGCTATAATGACGTACCGCAAAGCAACCATGTTTCAAGGAAACCAATTATATTACTAGTTCTGAGACTTGTTGATAAAGGTAAAACTTTATTTATGTGTATAGAAAATAATGAGCTACCAAAACCCAAAAATGTGAACCCTTCAATTCTAAATAGTTTCACCCCCCCCCCCCCCC